>CAUYQV010116142.1:0-22144 GCA_963574575.1 Galagoides demidoff
ACTCCTGGGCTCAAGCGAGTCTCCTGCCTCAGCCTCCCAAGTAGCTGGGACCACAGGCGCCCGCCACAACGCCCGGCCATTTTTTGGTTGCAGCCATCATTGTTGTTTGGCGGGCCCCGGCTGGGGATTCGAACCCGCCACCTTAGGTGTATGTGGGTGGCGCCTTAGCCGATTGAGCCACAGGTGCCTTAGCCAGCATGGTGGTAAGTCTTAAGGACTTCTTTTCTTATTTGTAGTTTTTTAACTGTTAAATTTTTTTTGTGGTTTATTGTGTCATGAGACATTGAAACATCTGAACGAATCAATAGCTGGGTGGTGAGGAAGCTGTTTTCTTCTTGACTACTTTGGTTTACTACAGCAACTTGTCCATAAATTGCTTAAGTATTTCCAAGGCATTTGCTGCTACAACACAAACTCTCCTGTCAGATGAAGCTAGTCTAGTACCCAAACATCATGCACATGCAGCAGCACCCTGCACCCACTCTCACTCCCACCATGGCCTTGCTCATTTGTGTATGATATTTGGAGCATATCTGGGCTCAGAGTTGTAGTAGGCAAAAGGCTCAAGTTGTCATAGTACTGGGAAGAGGAGGGAGGGGGCAACAGCATGAGTGCCTGGCTAGGAGGAGTTCAGCTGAAGTTGTGCAGGACAGGCCTGAACATGTCATTGGTACAAACCCAGGCATTGCTGATGTTCTTTAATAGGAACATCTGGTGGAACCCTATGATGGAGGCTTCATCAGCCTTACTTGGCCCACAATCATGCTAATGATGCAGCTGTCTGGCTAGGCTGATGGTCCTGTGCCTTGATGCTGTGCTGGCTTTCCTAGAATGGAAGGCTAGACAACTTCTCTACAATGGCAGTTTTACCCTAGAACATCATACAGGCATGATGTATCAATATAAATTACACCTAGTTGGGTTCTGTCTTTATCAAATAACTGGTAGTAATGTTGAATGAAGCTGGATTCTGTCTGTTCCCAAACTGGCTTGTCTCCCATTCTGGAGCATCACCCAGCCTTGCTGAGACCAGATGGGCTGTCATGATGGGCCAGCAGTGCTAGCAAACCAGCAGGGTCTGCCATTTATTTCTGTTTTTAACCAGCAGAAATCAGGTGTTGGGCTCAGAGTTGTAGCAGGCAAAAGGCTCTCACTGGACTTAATAACATGGCTTTGAAGACACTAAATATATTTATTTTTTGCCAAAAGCATATTTACTTGTTGACTCGCATTTACTTATTGCTTGGACACATATTAATGGAGTACACCACAGGACTATAACATTTGATTCAAATAATTCCCAAAAGCATTAGGGTGATTGCTTGTTTGATTTTTTAAAAACTTATTTGTTGACGCATATATATTTTCATACAGCAAAATACGTAAGTATATAGCTTGATGATTTTTCACAAAGTAAACACATGTGTGTAACCACTACTCAGCTCAAGACATAAATCATTAAGCTTAAAGGATTTCGGATGTTCTCTCCTCTATAACTAATATCTCCCCACCTCCCTGCCTCCAACAAAGACTCTCACTGTTCTAACTTCTATCACCTTGAATTTGCTTTGCCAATTTTGAAATTTGCGTAAATGAACTCATTTGGTATGAATTATTTTTGTAGTTGGCTTCTTGCAGGCTACATTATAATTAAGAGTTTTAGCTATGTTGTTTATGTAATACTAATAAGTTATTTTTCATTGTCATATACTATTCCATTGTGTTAATACATAACTATTTATGACAGGTGGATTCTATTTCTAGCTTTTGCTTGTGATTACATGTGGCTATGAACATTCTTTTACATGTCTTTGAGTATAAATCTGTATGTTTTTGTTAGTATACAATTTTTAACCATTCTTAGAGGTGTGTAGTTATAGCTTCTGGTGGTTTTGATTTGCGTTTCCCTGGTGATTAATGAAACAGTGTATCACCTTTTTTTCCTGTTTATTGGTCATTTACAATATCATCTTTTTGAAATACCTGATCAAGATTTTTGCACATTTTTCAACCAAGTTGTCATTTTTTAATTAACTTATAAGAGTTCTTTATATATTCTATGTACTAGTTTTATTATTATTATTATTTGGTTGATCACAAAACAAATTTTAACACCTTTTACCCTATAGCTTGCTTTTTGGTGTATTGTGATCCAATTCACCAATGTTTTTCTTTGTGGTGGGTTCTTTATATTTCTAGGTTTATTTCTGGGCTTTCTATTTTGTTCCATTCATCCACTACATAACCTGGAACTAGTACTACACTATCCTAATTGCAATGATGCTGACCGTCTTTTCATGTACATTATTGGCCACTTGTATGTCTTCTTTGGAGAAATGTCCATTCAAATTTGTTGCCTGCTTTTTATTTTTTATATATATTTTCATTAAATCATAACTCTGTACATTGATGCATTTATGGGGTACAGGGTACTGATTTGATATACAATGTGAAATGCTTACATCAAACTAATTTAACACAGCCATCATCTCGCTTACTTATTTGTTGTTGTAAGACGTTTCTACTCTATTCTTAATAATTTTGAAATGTACCATTGCATTACGCACATTAGATGAGGTCCCACCTAATACCCTCCCTTCTCCCCTGCCTTCCCTCCTCTTTCCTCTTTCTTTCTGGAGTATAGTTGTATTTTACCATTCGTATAAATGTGTGGGTGATTATATTGATTTCATAGTAGTATTGAGTACATTGGATACGTTTTCCCCCATTTTTGAGATACTTTACTAAGAAGAGTATGTTCCAGCTCCATCCAGGCAAACATGAAAGGTGTGAAGTCTCCACCTTTTTTATGGATACATATTATTCCCTGGTATACATATACCACAATGTTCCCTGCTTTTTCATTGGATCTTTTTATTGTTTAGTTTTAAGAGTCCTTTACATATCCTGTATACTAGATTCTTATCAATATAAGATTTACATATATTTTTTCCCATTCTATGGGCTATCTTTCCATTTCCCTGATAATGTCCTTTGATGCACAAAAGGTTTTATTTTTGAAGTCCAAATTACCTGTTTTTCTTTGGTTGCTCAAGTACTTAGTGTCATATTTAAGAAACCATTGTTTAATACACACAAATAATTACACCTGTGTTTCTTTCTAAAAGTTTCTTTGTTCTAGCTTTTACATGGAAATCTTTGACGCATTTTGAGTTAATTTTTATATATGATGTTAAGTATAGGCCCAAATTCATTCTTGTTCATATGAATCTTCAGTTGTCCCAGCACCCCATTAGTAAAAGAGTACTCTTACCCACATTGAACAGTCTTGACACCTTTGCCGAAAATCAATTAGTATACAGATTTATTTCTGGATGCTCCATTCACCTCCATTGGTCTATATGTCTATTTTTATGCAAGTCCATACTGTTTTGATTCATCTAGTTTTGTAAATGAGCTTTGAAATTAGAACAAGTGAGTTCTCCAGTTTTGATCTTTTCTTTCAAGATTGTTTTGACTATTCAGGGTCCCAAAAGTTGCATTTCATGTGAAGGCTAGGATCAGCTTTTCCTTTCCGCAAAAAGAGACAGTTGAAGTTTTGCTAAGAATTACATTGAATCTACAGATCAATCAATGGAGTATGGTAATCTGAACAATATCAAATCTTCTAATTCATGAACACAGATGTCTTTTCATTTTTTTAGAATTCTTTAATTTCTTTCAAAAATGTTACACTTTTTTTTTTTTTTTTTTTTAGAGACAGAGTCTCACTTTATCGCCCTTGGTAGGGTGTTGTAGCATCACAGCTCACAGCAACCTCCAACTCCTGGGCTTAGGCAATTCTCTTGCCTCAGCCTCCTGAGTAGCTGGAACTACAGGCACCCATTTGGCTAAGTTGTCCACTTTTTAATGTACAAGTTTTGCGCTGCTTGGTTAAATTTATTCCTGAGCATTTAACGCTTTTTTATGGTATTGTAAATGAAATATTTTTCTTAATTTCCTTTTTCCATGTCACACTTCTAAGCTATAGAAGTGTATGATAGTATGCTTATGTTGTTCCCAATGAGTCTGTGATATTTTATTATAGCAACAAGCGAAAACCAAAACATTCTGTATGATTTTAATTCTTAGATGTTTGTTTTGATATAGCCCAATAGGAGGTCAATTTTAGTAAATGTTCCATCTATAGTTGAAAAAATGTGTATTCTATTGTTGGCTATGTACATATATACACGCATATGTAATTGTGTTTGTTACATTGTTCATATCTTCAATATCTATTTGGTTTCTGCCTGCCTATTGTATAAGTTCCTGAAAAAGTATGTGAAAATCTCCTACTCTGATTATAAATTTGACTGTTACACATTTCATTTCTATCAGTTTTGTTTTATGTATTTTTGAACTCTATTATTAGGTGTATATGTGTGGAATTATTATGTCTTCCTAAAGAATTAATTCCCTCATTGTTATCAAAAGTCCCTTTCTAACTCTATTATATTTCCTACCTTAAAGTCTACTGGGTATATTAGTTAGCTCTATTTGCTTTTTGACCAGTGGCCACATAGTTTATACTTTTTAATCTTTCACTTTCAACTTTTCTGTGTCTTTATGTCTAAGGCATGTCATTTTTAAGCATCATAGAGCTGCTTTCCAAAACTAGTTCAGTTGGGCATTTTGTCTTATTTAACAGTTTATCTAACCATTTTCTTATGTTTTCACAATTTTTCATATTAATTTTCCTCTTTTTTGTGTTTTTGATTTGAGGCAGGGTCTTGCTCTGTTGCCTGGAGTCACCATAGCTCACAGCAATTTCAAACTCCAGGGTTCAAGTGATCCTTCTGCCTCAGCTTCCTGAGTAGCTGGGACTAGAGGCACTCACCATGACACCAGCTAATTTTTATATTTTTGGTAGAGGCAGAGTCTCACTCTTGCTCAGGCTGGTCATAACTCCTGAGCTCAAGTGACTGTCCCACCTCAGCCTCCCAGAGGGCTAGGATTGTAGATATGAGCCACCCCTCGCCCCCACCTTGTGTTCTCTTTTGACTTAATTAATGCATTATTCCTTTCTTTCCTCTTCTTGGCTTGTTAGGCAACTTCTTTTTTGCTCTCCTTTTAATGGTTATACTAGAGATTAAAATGAGAGTATACACATGTGATGTAAATTGCTCCTCTTACTACTACTCCCTGGACAAAGTAAGCCCATCAGAATACTCCGTGTATACCTCCATATTTTTATATCATCCTTGCACCTACTTTTACATATATTTCTCATGGTACAATAAGTTACAATTACTGTTTTGTGCAGGCAACATTTATTTGATTTTATCCAAATTTTTCTACTTTCCCCTGTCTTCATTGTCTTTATTTCCAGGCTGCCATTTGGCCTAATTTTTCTTCTACTCCAAGACTTCTCTTTAATATTCCTAAAAGTGCATGTTTGTTGGATATTAATTCTCTCAGGTTTTGTTTGTTTGAAATGTTTTTATTTCATGTGCATTTTTGAAGGGTGCTTTCCCTGAGCACGTATTCTAAGTCGGCGATTGTTTGCTTTCTGCACATTGAAGGTGTCATTTCATTGTCTCTTGGCTTCCATCATTTTTGTGTAAATGTCAGCTTTCTTCATTCCCATTGCTCTCTTGAAGATAGCATGTTTCTTTTCTTTGGCTGATTTTAAGGGTTGTTGTTTTTTTTTTTTTTGTCTTTGTTTTTTGAGCATTTTGACTATGATGTGCTTAGTTGTGGTTTTCTTTTCTTTTTTTTTCATTTCTTAGAGTAAACTATGTCCATTAATGCAATCATGGGGTGCAATGTGCTATTTTCATATACATTTTGAAATATTCTCATCAAACTGGTTAACATAACCTTCATGTCATTTTCTTAGTTGGGAAAGGGGTGGGAGAGGGGAGGTGAGGGAGTTGTGGTTTTCTTGATCCTGTTTGAGGTTGTAACGATTTTTGATTCTTTAGCATTGTGCCTTTGCTTAGTTTGGGGGAAAAGTTTCAGATGATCTATTCAAACATTGCCTCAGTGCATGCTCTCTTATTTCTCTTTCAGGATGTCCAAAGGACTAAAGGGAAGACATTTGGGAGATAGTAAGGCAGCTAGTATAATAGATTTAACTGCTAACTACTGTAAGACAATATGCCCAACTGAACTAGTTTTGAAAAGCAGCTCTATGATGTTTAAAAGTGACACACCTTAGACATACATATTAGGACTTTTCTCCAAGTCCCACATCTCTCTCATGCCCTTTTGCACATCATATATATATATACATACATACATTTTTGTCTTCCTTTTCCCTCTCATACTCTGGCTTCTCTTTAGATTATACCCTTTTCTCATTCCAGGCTTATGTTTCTGGTGACCTATATTCCAGGTTATAAATCCTTTCTTCTGCATTGTCTAATCTGCCATAAATCCCATCTATTGAGTTCTTATTTTCAGTTAGTATATATTCCATTCTAGAGTTTCCATTTTTTCTTTTATGAAGATTCCAGTTTTCATGAAATTCTCCATCTTGTCATCTATTTTCTTGACCTTATTAATGATGGATATATCGAAATTTGCCTCTGGTAAGTTCATTATCTGGCTTACATATGGGTTTGGGTTTCTTTTTTTTGGTTTTTGGTTATTTGGTTATGTCTGTTAGATACTGGGTAATTCCTGATAAATTCCAGACAGATGTATGATAAACTGTAGAGCCAATTGGAAGCTCTAGATTACATTTGCTTTTTCCAGAGAGTCGGCTTCTGTCAGGTGTTTTGATTATTAGTAGGTCACCTTGTTTCATCTTGGTTTGAGCCTGCTTAAAATTGGGTTTTAGTCTTTATGAGAGTCGAGCTATTTCTGTTTCACCCTCACTTCTAATGTGCAGCCAATTCACGGTCCCAGTTGGAAGTTTGAGGTCTTTACCAGCTGCCCCCCTGCCCAATCCTCAGTTTTGGTCACCATGAATATCCTGACTTTTTTGAGCTTCTGGATCCTATGAAGTTTGCATTCAGCAAGTGCCTGGAAAGAACAGTGCTGTTAAATGCTAGATTTATTTCAGTGTGCTCTACTTCTCTGCTGGCTCTTGGCTCTTGGGTTCCTAGTTGCCTTACTATCTCCCAAATGTCTTCCAACAGAGGTTCTTTGTTTTTTATTTTTAAATTTTATACATTTTATCCAGCTTTTTAAGTTGTTCTTGGCACAGGGGCTAGTTTAAAACAAACTAGGCTGCCATGACTGAAAGCTGGAGTCTATTGTACTTATTTTTGTCATTACCTCCTATTTTAAGACCAGTGATTCTAGCTTTCCTTTCATAGTAATGAAAAGGTTTCCTTTCTAAATAAATGTATTTATTATGAGAGATGTACAAGTTCCAGCAAATACAGCAAAGACTGTAATGAATACCCACTTCCTTCCACCCAGTGTATAGCCATGTTTAAAGAAGGAAGAGTTGACATAAAGGAGAGTAGTAAATAGCAGTATAGATGGCGTTTGGAAATGGCAAAAAAAGGTGACAATGGGGTTCGATCAACTTGTTTTACATGGAGACAAATAGAAGCTCACAAAGTGATTGTCTTAGCTCTTTAGCATTACATAACCCTCCGCAGAAGATGCGTGTTAGAGCTGATGTTATGATTCATATCCGTTGGTTTCCAATTCATTATCTTACCTGCTCTAACACATAACTCTCTTCCTGAGGTTTCTTCTCCCTCCCTGACTAGCTCTCATATAGTCTTATAATTTCGGTAGTTTATTTTCCATTTTGGCCTGAATTCTTCCATATGTATCCTAAGCCTATTTTTATAATTGTCTTTTAGTTATTGGGTTGTAAAAAAATAAAATAAAATGTCTAGGCCTAACTCATGAGAGAGAGAGAAAGAGAGTGTATGTATGTTTCAAATTCCCATCAGTTTTTACTAGCAGTTTCTATATAATGTTTGAGCCCATGAGATTTAGGATGATTGATCCTTCTAAATGCTTAGCTCCTTTTAAAACTGTATGCAAAAGAATGGCCAGTTCTGTGGAATTTATTGTTACTAAATCTCCTCTCCATTTGCTTAATTGTATTATTTGCCTGGGGGATGCTGTTTAAAAGTGGAGCCAAGTCAGCTAAATGAAACATGATCCTGGTGCAAGAAAATAATGATGTGTCTCTTTTGTTAAGCAGCAGCCTCCCCCCTCATCTCCAGATGCTTGGAACCACACCCTCAGTTTTTTGGAGTCAAGGGAGGGTGGTGCCTCTCTTGGTCTTGGCTGGTAGGGGCACCAGCCAAGGAGCAAGTGAGCGGCCCAATTCACAGGGAACTGGAGCTTGAAGTCGGAGACTGAGCAGCCCCAGGAGTCTGCCATTGACTTTCTGAGACAGGAGGCCCGGGCCATCCCTCTCTTCTCATATTCAGGGCCATTCTCAACCCCCTGATGAACCAAGCAGCTGAAAACCAAAGCTGTAGGTCAGATATTTAGATGAGGAAATTACTAAGGTTGGAGAGACTTTCAACAGAATCACTTGTTTCTTTCTTGTCTTAAAAGCTCATGGGGACTCAGCACTTGTGTTTTTTCAAACACATTATTACATAACCCTCCATAAACGGATACCTCTTGAGTCCTCTGAGGTGAAGTGAGAGCATAGAATGCAGTGAAGGCCATTCTACTAACATTTATTGAGCATCCATTGTGTGCTGAGTACATGTCTAGGTTGTGAAAACAGCAAGGCTTGGGCCTTGTGTTGACGTTCAGTGCAGGATGGGGCAAGGAGAGAGAAATAAGTAAAATGCATGGATGACATAATGAATGGAAGGCTTTCCAGGTAAAATAACAAAATGGGAGAGGGTCAGGGAGGGTTGGGTGGGGAAGGGTTGCTGTGTTAGGTAGGGTGGTCAGGGAAGGCCTGGTTGAGGAGGTGAAGGGGCTATGCTTGTGCTCTGGGGTTTAGGGAGCTATCAGGAGTGCTCATGGAGCTGGTGGCCCCAAATGTCAGTGGGCGTCGGGACTATGGCAGTTTACAGTTTCTCTGGCCCCACTCCCAGGGATTCTGACTCATTTGATGTGGCACAGGGCCTGGTAATCTGCTTTCCTGGAAAACTCCCCATGTGAGTCTTATGTGGGAGCCCAAGACCAGCCTAAAAAAGATTTATTCCAAGAAAAAAGTGATTTTCACATTACAGAGAGAAAGGATTTTCCTGGAGACTGCCATCTTGTTAATGAATGCAGTTTCTGGTGCATGAAGGATGGAAATGGGCAATTACTGAGTGCCTGCTGTGTGCATTCCCCATTTGCTATCTACTGACCCTACTGATCATGTCCAATAAGCACAGTGAAGCTCAGAGAGGCCAGGGAACTCCCTGCGTTGAAGAGGCTGACTCCATTCTCCGTGCTCATTCCACTTCACTATGACTTTTGGACTTGGAGAAGTGGGTATGCAGGTCTGCTTGGCCTTCACCCCTCTGCCACCTTTACTTATCTGAGCCCAGTCTTTGCCAAGGCTAGCTCCATCCAGAAAGCTACACTCTCAGTGAACAATTTTCTCCAGAAACATTTCTGCAATTTTGCTCAGTGCTGGATGTTTCAGAACGGCTGACTCTCTGAATTCAAGGGAACCTTGGAGATTTTGTAGCTGCCCATGAGCAGGAAAACGTGTTGTATCTGCCCACTTTCTTTCCTCTTCTCTTTGTATCCACGGGGAGCATCAGTAATTGATGGTGACATCCTTTCTCGAATAAGCCAGATGTGACTTCAGGACTTATCTTCAATGTTCTAACTAATAGCTACTGATTTATCAGTGTGGCTCACAAAATAAACCTGTTTTCCATCCATTATCTGGATAATGGCTTCTTTAATAGATCAGGAAACCAGGGCTCAGTGGGGTCATAGTTTATTAAAGACACACAGCTAGTTAGTAGCAGAGCTGGATCTCATCCCAGATGATTGATTTTTACTAGCCATTCTACTTGTTAGGAATCTCACTCCTCAAACTGAGGAATGTAAGACATAGTGCTATAAACAGCCCTCAACCATAATCAGTTTCTGAATCAAGCTATTTTTGCCTGGTGGTAGCAGCATAGCATCATCTTCTCCCTTTGAAGCTGTACACATTCTGGAATGTAGCAGAGGGCCAAGGCTTTGCTGGTCCCATACAGTCTTTCTTTGGTCATGTGTCAGTGCTACCAACCATCCTGTGGGCCTCAGTCATCACCCTTCTGCTGGCATCTTAATGCCTGTCCCTCATCTCATCTGTTCATTGGTCCTTAGAGATTGTTGCTAAGTCATCTCCTATTGCCATTTGCAAGGTTCTTTCATACCTAACTCTTTGCCTTTTAGTCCTCGAACATGTATCCTTGCTACTACCCAAAGATGTGGGATCTTGCTGCTATATTTATGCCTTTCTGGGGTGGGAGGTATTCTGTAAGGTTGTCTTAGTCTTGGTTAGACCAGCCCACCAAGAAGTCACCTTTTTTCCGAAGTCTTGCTTCTCTGGGAGTTCACACAGAACAGGGACCTAGGACTTATCTCTTCTCTGATCCTACATATTAGCCATGGTGTCTAAGATTTCTTCTCATCCTACACCTGGGGTGGGGCAGGAGAACAGGAGGTTGGTCTCCATTCTAACGATGCATACTATCTACATATCCATATATCCACATCCAGGTCACCCTCCACCCCTGTCATCCACCTGGTAAGGCCTTTAGCCATGTCTCAGGTAGGAAGCTTTGCCAGTGTGATCCGTCACTTCTTTCCCCACATCTATCATTACACAGAAATCCTTTCCTCTTTCATCTCTGCATACTGGGGAGAACTAAATATTCCATATTTTAGACTTCAAAAGCCAAGAAGATATTCTTATTTCTTTCTCTATTGACTTATTTGCCAATGAACTCAGGGTGGCCTTACCTGAACAGAGAAAAAGGTAAGAAAATAGTGGATAGTGTAGAAAAACAAAATTAGGCACTATCTCAAAACTTTATCCTATTACATCAAGTTGCTTTGGAAGTCTAGATTTCAAAATTATTTACTTTCACTTTGGGCTTGGTAAACTATGGCCAGGGGACTAAATCTGTCCTCCTGTCTTTTGTTGTTACTATGTAGAATATATTTTATATTTTAAATGGTTATCAATGGTGAAGTATTATATGATCGCTTCTATTTGCTGCTTGGCCTATAAAGTCTAACATACTTACCGTCCAAATTTTTAAGAAAAAGTTTACTGATCCTGGTTTAGCACACTGGTAGAAGGGGATATTTTTTTTCAGCCATCTGGGACTATTGGAGGAAAGGATTCCTGGTTTAACTTCGATTATCCACATTCCAACTTTTTGGTGTAAAAGGCCACCAATCCCTCTGTCCCTCACCAGCTGATCTCAGTTCCCTGCCAGTTGAAAAGGAGGAAATTTCAGAAAAGTCGATGTGGGAGGATCCTCTTAATAAAAATCCTCTTCGGCATTACTGTTGCCCTTGGTGATCCCAGGAAGCAAATGTTGCCTCTTTGGGGAGCTGCTTGCAACTAACAGTGACATGTGGAAAACCTACTGTGGATATGAAGTTTCCTGCCCGTAAGCTTGTATTTTGGCATTGTTTCATAGAATACATTGGGAAACAAATGCAATTCTCACAACTCGGTTGTGAGACAGGAAAATATGTCACTTGAGTCAGTGAATAATATATGTGGCTATACATTTTTAATAAAATGAGCAAATTGTTTCTGAGTTTTTAGAAGACTTAATTCTTCATTTGCTAGTTCATTTTGAAACCATTACAGCTCTGCGTCTTGCTCCACAAAAAGACGTGAAATTAACCATCATATTTTCTGCTGTGGTCTGAAAGTTGAACGAGTTAATGTTTCACCCAAATTAGCTTCTTTTCCTTCACATTTGCTCTATCATTAACCTTCCCTATTTGAGCCCGTAATAAAAATTACATCATGATCAAATTCAAGGAAAGTTTTTGTGTAAGCCGTGCCTAACATAGATATTTATTACTGGGCTTGAGGGGCAGGAGTCAGATTTATTTGGATAATTTGTTCACAATTTATGCTGCAACTATTTTAGCTCTTGACACACACAGACACACACACGCATGCACGTTCTCACATGAACCCATTGCCATGGTGATGGGCACATTGACTGTGCCCCGAGAGTTGGGTTTTGCTGACATCTGTAAACTGATATCTTTCAGCAAATCTTTTTTGGTATGGCTAATCTTTGTTATGAACTGGAAAAATTCATCTTCTTAGTTTTGCTTAAGCTGTGGGGCATGTCAGTTGAATTATTTCTACTTTCTTGTTATAGAATTAGTAATCATGATAATGATGGAAATTATCCTTCGTTTTTTGTTTAACCTTTACCTACGTTATCTCTCTTGATCCCTGGATATTCTGGCAAACTAAACACAGACAACATCTCTATTTAAAAGCAGGAAATTCCAAAGCCAAGAGAGGAGCAATGAATCAGTGAAGGCCACACAGCATGTGAGTGACCAGTCTTCTTGTCTTCTGGATCGAGTCCTCCCCACCATCTCTGCTTTTTTAGATCATGCTGTCCCCTCTGTGTTTATGGCTCCACAGTTGAGGGCTCCAGACAACCTCCAGTTGTCATTTGACAGCCTGTGTGTGTTTAAGGTGCCTGAGAGAAGAGTGTTTATAGAGTTTAGAATGGACTTAAGCATCTTTAGTTCTGAATTTAGAAGCAATTTTACTTTATTTGAGGTTTTGGTCAAACCACTTGAAGCAAAATAGGACTTCTTTGTTCAAAGGAAATAGATTTTTAAAGGTCTTATAAAATAGACCCATAATGCTTTTTGGGACTCAAATAACTGGGCTAAAACATTTTAATAAATTAAATGTAAGTGGATTAGAAACAGACAGATTGTCTTTTCAAGAAATATACCGAGGCCCAACCCAGAAGGAGAAACACTTAGAAAAATGTGTTTAGAGTTTCTGTGGGCTGCAGCAATCACACATCTTGGCTCTACTTCTCCTTCTGATAACAGAATGGAGATGAAATCTTGACTTATTCCTGATCCTTTTTATTTGGACCTTTCCAATCTGCTTCTCTGAATATGGCAATGTTTAACCCTTGCCACATTGAATGGTATGGTATTACCTAAGGCTTGGTGGGGTAGCCTTTCAGCGAGATATGGTGGGGTAAAAGTATTTGGTCCCCCTGCCTGTTATCTTTGATCTTCTAACCCAGAAGATATATATGTGGTATCAACAACAGGGCAGTGATGGGGGGATTTTGGTGGGTTATAAGAGCAGTTGCAGAGAGTGTGGGATTTAAAGTCAGATGGATTGGGGTTAATCCCAACTCTTCTACTCACCTGTGTTACATAAGGAACTGTGTAATCTTTTTTTTTTTTCTTTTTTTCAGTTTTGGCCTGGGCTGGGTTTGAACCCACCACCCCAGGTATTTCGAGCTTTCACCCCATTCCCTGAGCCACAGGTACCGCCCAACTGTATAATCTTTTGCATCCTCAATTTCCTCAGCTATAAAATGAGAATGGTCACAGAGTCTACTTAGTATTAAATTGAGGCAATCTATGTCCAGTGTGTATTTCACTAGGTGTACAGCACATAGTAGGTACCCAGTAAATATTTGGTATCTTCATTATGATGGTGATGGCTGTTTTTACTTCTTTCCCTATATGGCCCTTTCTTTCATTAGTAGCAGTAAATTTTCCTTTGGGGACCTCTCCTTTCCTTACTGCCTGCAGCAATGATGAGAGTGCCCCTTAAAATGCCTTTCCCTCAGCAGTGAAGGGAGGTGGCAGCTGGTCCAAAGTAGACCAAAGTAGACACATTGTCTCCCTGGCATTAGCTATCAAGCCAAGGCACTCAAGAGCAGAAAGTGGCTGGTGTGTTAAAGAGTTTCTGGACACATATCCCCAAGCTGTCCCAGTGCTGGGCCTTTCTGAAGTGTGGTTGATCAGCTTGTTCTTTAGATTCTATGATCTGCCAAAATACAAATATGTCGTATTTTCAACGTTAAGCAGTGACATTAATACCTAAGGTCTGTATCAACTGCTTATGAATGAACATTCCCAACTAATAAATTTCATCATCATCATTGCATGCCTTCGGTAAAAGAGCTTATTTTTAAAATTACAAATGTGAAACACAATTTGAGGGTGAAAAAAATGCAAAGCATCATAAAACTAAATAAAAGTCATCCATAATCTTTAACAACTGGTAACATCCCCTCTTATTTTTATAAATGTATTTCTTGTTTTCTTTGCATATGTGAGATTTATGTTTTCATAGATTTTTATGAAATTATTTTTTTATGAACATGTGTAAACCTTTAAAAATGATGTCAGAGGGAACGATGTAGGGGAAAGTCTTGAGGGCCATAGTCGGGGGTTATTTGTGGAACTTTTAGGTGGTCCAGGGACAGCATTGCCATAGTAAACCCTTAGGAACTGAATCTTAGACTCGTGAGGATGGCTCTGATGTAGGTCACTAAGGTTACTCCCCTGTCACTGAGCTCCTTCTTCAATCCGTGGGTCCTGTGGTTATCTGGTTGGCCAACTCTAGTTATGGGTAACTCAAGGTAGTCCATTCTTTTACTGGCAGAGCTTTACCCATCAGATATATAGCTGTGATGGCACAGAGGATGGATGGTTGGGGGTGAGGTGCTGGATACACTGGAGTCATCAGGCAGTGAGGAGCCTTGGAACCACATCCTTTTTACTGACTACTGGACATGTGTTCCTATATAAGTGAGTCATATTTGACACAGGGGTTAGGTTCTAAAACAAGCATGTATGGCAAAAATTACTAAAGTCATAGTTACCCTCAATATTGGACAGATGACTGTTTCTTTGGCTGAATGCCAGAAGAAATATTTGGCCTGACTCGAGAGATTAGACTTTACAAAATATACCACAGAATTTAGGACCATCCTCACTGTGGTGATCCCCATCCCTCTCCCTTGTATCTTCCTAGGTGTAGAGCCGAGAGCAGCCAGACATGCAGCAAATTTACACCCTGGATCTTGCACACGCTTCAGAGTGACACACTGGTGTGCTGGTAGAAACCATGGAGTAAATTTGCTTTTTAAACCCATTTTTTTAAGGAACAATGAAAACATAAAACAAAATACCGGGTTCTGCTGAGAAGCTGGAGCTGGAGTCTCTGAAGCTGAGCATCGACGTGCACACTTCCCCTGGGCTGTGCTGGCAGATGTGGAGATTCTCAATCTAAACTGCAGATTCAGACCTGCTCAACCTCAGGGGCCCTACCCATGAGCAAGCGAGTGTGCCTGGGTGGTCCACCCTGGTAGGGGCGCACCACCTTTTGCAGAGCTGGCCTCAGTGATGGCTGTTGTTCAGCCAATACCAATTCCATCTTGTCCCTCAGTTAATGAGGTTCTTCAGTTCCCACAGTCTCAGAGCACGTCTTTACAGCAAGCATTAAACCTGGCTTTATCAGGCATCCATTTGCGTTTATAAAGGAGGCTTCTAATCTTTATCATTTGGACAGTGGGCTTTATATCCTTCCTGTGCTGTGCAGCGCTTGTGAAAGTGATGGATATCATGTCAGTGACGTGGCCATTTCCACTAGAGTCATCATTGCCCTGGTTTATGCAGCCTTTGCACAGAAATATTTGTTCAACTCGCTTAAATCTCTAATTTTCAAAGTGTTTTGAAAGAGAACATCATCTAACCAATAAAAATGATTGTGTTATCAGTCTTAGCAATTATGAACGACTTATAAGAAAAGCAGAGATAGAAGGACCATGACTTTGGGGATCCTGTCATAGCAGCACCTGAGTTGAGGGGCTGGGCTTTTGCCAGCTTGTGCAGCACGAAGACCACAAGTGCCTTGCAGCCGGACTGCCAGCACCTGGGTCCTACCTCTGCTTCTGCAAATCATGTAATTTCTATAAGCCTTGGATTTCTCATTATAAAATAGGACTGATAAGGGGAAAACCTCATGAATTTATGGGGAAGATGAAATATCACATACAGGCCTTACATACTGTGAGCCATTAGTATGCCCCATTTGTTTGTTAAAGTTGGCATTGCTGTGGTAGTGGTTCTTGGTTAAAAGAATCTGTAATGGAAGCTATATACCTTCTTCAATTTGTAAGATAAGAAAATAGTTCTTTTACTAAATAATACTTTGGGTTCAATTCGTTCCTGTCAGTCAATTAAATACTTTTGGACACCCGAGCTAGCTTCTGTGAGGGGGGGTTCACGGGCCCTCAACATGCTTCCAACACAGTTGAGGATGCACAGTGAGTATACATCAGGTCTTCTGGCTTGTATGTTGTGGGGCAGTGGCTCCGGTGTCGGTGCTTGGCAGTCCAGAGGAGAAAGCAACATCCAGGGCCTGGAGTAGTCAGATGAGACTTTGCTGAGAGAGGAAACACTGTCTTGATGGATGTTTAGATTTTAGACATGTGGGGAGGAGGAATGAAGACATTCCAGAGAAGAAATTCCCCCTGCTGAAGGTGGGCCTAGTTAAAGTTTGTGTATGAGCAAGAAGTAAATTTAATGACACGCGTAACTGTCATGAGAATGTGTGGCTTCAGGCACGGGTAAATCTACGCACTCTAAAGATGTCACCACAACCCAGTTTCTCTCTTCTTCTTCTCTTGTCCTCTGCTCCCTGAGAGAGAGGTCAGTTTTCAGAAAGGATTGCCTCTTCTAGTTGAAAACGATTGTAGAAACCTCATTTTCACCATCCTTTTCTGCTTTCAATGGCATGGGAGAAAGGCTTCCATGGAAAAGCTTCTTTTCTTGACAATGCTGACCAAGTTCTCAATGGGTGTCACTGACTTTGATTATGCACAGCCTGCACCAATCATTGTGGCTGGGGAGCAGTGAGATCTGATTGGCCTGGTCTCAGGTAACAGTCACCTGACCCGAGTCAAGACAGAGAGCTTCCCAGTGCAGAACAGAAACTACTGCTGGCTGCAGTGTAGGGCAAGGCTCCTATACCGGGTAATGATCTTCACCAGAGTATTTTTTTTTTCCTAGTCTAGTTTATCCTTTTGTATTTAGTATCTGATTTACAATGAGCTGAAAATTAGACAAATCTCTTGCATGCCTTGGAAATACTGAGTTTAAGTCTCTGTGCCCTTTTATATTAAAAAAGGTACAGTTGAGAATGGTTGTCTTGGTCAAAATGAGTAATACTGGATTTACTTCATGGCAAATCAGAGTCTCCTTAGTCTCCTAATAGTACTTTGTTTTTTATAATGCATGGAACAGGATATGACTGAACAGGCCATAATTGCTGCTTTAAAGTTTTTTCAAGACTGCAGTTAACTTATTTTCTCTGATTCTCTTGGTTCCTTGAGTCATTTTGGAATTGGCTGTCTGTGTTTTAGTGGCACTTGGTTTCCTCCAAGTTGAGGAAGTAGATTCAGCCTTTTCAGAAGGCAAGGACTAATGAGAAGGAGAAAATTGCCTTTGAAACCAATATTTTTATATCAGTGAGAATTTTCCTTATTCTGACTCTTTGGGAAAATTTGATCTAGCTTCTGATTTTGTGGGAAGTTCTTATATCAACCCTATGCAAGACAAGTTTGGGTTCCTCTCCCACTCTGTCCAGCTCTTTTGTGTAAAGACATGATACTAATGATGACAACAATGAATATAGCTGATGCAGAAGTTATCACCTCGGCCTCTGCGTTTGGGCTGCTACAACACAATACTGTGTATGGAATGGCTTACAAGCAACAGAAATTTACTTCTCATAGTTCTCAGAGTTCAGAAAATGCAAGATTAAAGTGCTGGCAGATTTGGTGATTGGTGAGGGCTGCTGTCTCATAAATGGCCAGCTTCTTGCTGATCTCACATGGTGGAAGGGATAAGGGATCTCTCTGGGGTCTCTTTTATAAGGGTGCTAATCTCATTGATGGGGGTTCCACCCTTATGATCTAATTGCCTCCCAGAGGTTCTCCCTCCTAATATCATTGTACTGGGGATTAAATTTCGACAAATAATTTTTAGGAGGATACAACTTTCAGTGTATGGAACTCTATTAGGCACTTGTGAGTTTTATATTTATTGTTGTTTTAAGAGACAGAGTCTTACTCTGTCATCCAGGCTAGAGTCCAGTGGTATGATCATAGCTCATTCTAGCCTTGAATTCCTGGGCTCAAAGGGTTCTCTTGCCTCAGACTCCTGAGTAGATAGAACTACAGTCATGGGCTACCATGCCTGGCTAATTTTTTAATTTTTTGTAGAAATGGAGTCTTACCACGTTGCCCATGCGGGTCTCAAGTTCCTGATCTCAATCAGTCCTCCTGCCTTGGCCTCCCAAAATGCTGAGATTACAGACATGAACTGCCAGCCCCAGCCCATTATATTATTTAATTTAATCTTCATATCAACCTTATTAGGTTCCCTCTGTTATCACGGTTTTACAGATGAAAAAATGAGGCTTGGAGAAGCTGAATTATTTTCTAAAGGTGACATGGCTATGGAGAGATGTAACCAAGTTTATCCAAGTTCAGGCCAGCCTTCCAAATATACCTGTCAACTGGAGACTGTGCATTTGCCATTTCTCAAAATGCCATTGATTGTGACTCTTTTGATGAACACCTGCCAAAATCACATCAATAGTATTTCATCACATGTTTTTGGACTAAGTATCCTGACATACAGGATTTGTGTTTGGACCGAAGTTGGCCAAAGTTGGCCACTCAGTCTTATTTAAATGCTAGTTGAACTCATTCTTTCTCTCCTGCCCAGTCCCTATCTGCATTTACCTTATGCTACCATGAGGTGCCACTGTTGGAGATGGATCCTGCATGGTCTGACTAAGATTCTCCCATGACTCTGTGATGCTGTTGCTTGTCCACTTCCTGGCACCAATGGCAGTGGTGTCGTAGTGAGATGTGGCATCACTCACAGGCTGAGATAAACCCATTTCCCTCCAGGGGCCCCTCAGGTAATCCCTAGCTCCACTTTCCCTAGGCTTACTCATGCATTTCCCTTCTTAGGCACGCATGTTTACTACTGTAGTCAGACAATATTTTATCTATTTTTCTATATTTAGGGATGGATAGCTGCAGCACAATTTTATGATAGCTGGTGTGATAAGGTATAAAAAGGAGATAGGCATCAATGGGTGGTGGATAAATAAATCCCTCAAATATAATCTCTTAGGGAGTCTGTAGACATAGGGTGAAGAGTACGGGCTTTAGATTCCTGCCCACTTGGTCCAAATGTTGTCATTAGTACTCATAGCATGCATAGTTTGGGGCAAATATTTTTATTTCTGAGTTCCAGATTTCCTGAGTTTTAACTGGACTGGAATTGTGACCCCAAACTGTGGTATCTGCCAGAGAAAACTTGATGCCGCAGCTGAAGCAGCGTCAGTCACGGCAGCCAGTGGCCTGAGACAGCAGCAACCAATCCCTCCCCCATGGAGGACTGCTGTTCCCAGTTAGTGGGGAGTTTGTGTGTTTTACAGAGAGTGTGGTGAGGCATGGACTCCTGCGCAGAATTCAGCGACCAAAAAGGGAAGCCATTTGGACCCCGTTTGGAGAGTCAGGGGTCTAGGTGGCCAGACAGAAAAGTGAGGGGAAAGGAGCCTGCTTAGGAAACAGACATACTTTGTAATTTTAGAAAAGTCTTTGTGGCACGACGCTGAAGCAGCGAGCAATAGCAGCAACCAACCCCTGCCCTACAAAGACAGAAATGTCTTCTGTGCTTTGCGCTGAGTCCGCAGGCATTGGCAGCGCCCAGGCCACCCTCATGGAGGCTGAGGGCTCTTTTGTGCTCCACTCTGAGGTTGAGAACTGTTTTGTGCTCTGCGCGAGTCTGCGGGCATCGGTGGTGGCCGCCCCGCCCTTGGTCTTTTGTGCTCCACTCTGAATCATGGGCATTGGCAGCAACTGGCTCCTCCCTCACAGAGACTGGAAACTCTTTTGTGATCTGTGATGAATCCATGGGCATCAGTGGCAACCAGCCCCTTCCCCATGGAAGATTACAATTTCCAGTTTGAGGGGAAACTAGGAGTTGAGTGGATACTCTGGTGAAGTGTGGACTTCTTTGCCAAATTTGGTGGAGGGCAGATAGAGGTGTCATCTGGAACAGGACAGCCGAAGCTGGGTGGCCAGTCAGGAAGCAGACATACTGTGAAACTCCAAAAATGGTGTCTCTATAGCACCACTTCCTCTGGCCCAGTTGCTGAGAGTGCATACAGCAGTCTAATAGAGTTTTGTTTGGTTTTGTTTGTTTGTTTTTCTTTTTATTTTTTTTTAAATTATCATTTTATGACTACCTTTTTTAATTTTGCTTTCTTTTATGTCAGTTTGTTTACTTGTTTCTGATTGTCTGTGCAACTTTGTACTTGTATGTCTGGTAGCATTTTTCTGTTTATATGTTCGTTTGGTGTCAGTATGTTTTGTACTTTGCTAAATCTTTGGGTTGGCTACTTTCCCTAACTCCAATTTTTACATTCAACAAGAATATGGGGGAACAGGGGATGAGGGCAGACTGGAGCTAGTTTGCAACAAAAACTCCAGTCCAGGGAGAGAGATAACAGCCAGAAAGAACCCAACAAAGCTGAAAGAAGAAAGCTGAGCTGAGAGAAGAGATAGATAAACGCATGTCTTCCCCATGCTCCGTGCTTTCCCCAGTGGCAGGCGGCTTCCCCGCTGCTCCTACCACCCTCTCTTGGTGCTGGGTGGCCAGAGACCTACTGCTTGCTTGCTTGAGCCCCATGCTCCCCCGATGGCAGGCAGCTTCCCCGCTGCTCCTGCCACCCTTGCTGGGTGCTGGATGACCAGAGATTTGTTGCCTGCTTGCTTGAGCCTCATGCTCCCCTGGTGGCAGGTGGATTCCCTTCTGTTCCCGCCATCATCTCTGGGTGCCAGGTGGCCAGAGACCCACTACTTGCTTGCTTGAGCCCTGTGCTCCTCGGGTGGCAGGCGGAATCCCCGTTATTCCCACCACCCTTGCCAGGCCAGGCTGCCCAAGAACTGCAAGTGGATGGTCATTTGAGAGGGAACCATACTAGAGCAGCGGTACTCCAAGGTGAAGAGCAACAGCTGAAGAGGTGGGAACAATAAGGTTCACACCCCTGAGGCTTTTCCAAACAGACACGCCCTATCTCTCTGGACATCCAGAGGAAGCTGGCATCTTCTCCGGCGGTGGCCACTGGAGGAACGGTTCTGGGACATACTCCAAACTGTAAATTCATAATGGGGTGGAATCAGTGGAAAAACTCAGGCAATATGAATAACCAGAGGAGATAAACTCCCCCAAGGAAAAAGAGGACAGATACAATTGCAGACCCCATCCATAAACAGATGGCTGAGATGTCAGAAATTGAGTTCAGAATTTGGATAGAAAATAAGATTAAAAGAATGGAAGAAAGGAGGGAATTAGAATTTCAAGAAATTATTCAAAAGATGTCTCAAGAATTCAGCAATTTCAAAGATAAAATGACCAAAATTTTTGAAACATTGAGGTAAGAGTTTACAGCTCTCAAAGATCTGAAAAATATGGTAGACTCTCTCAGTAACAGAATGGAACAGGCAGAAGAAAGGATCTCTGACATTGAAGACAAAGCTTTTGAATGTGCCCAAGCACTCAAGGATGAAGAGAAATGGAGAACAAAAATTGATCTTTCTCTCAGAGAGCTCCCGTATAATTTGAAGAAAACTAACATTCGCCTTATAGGAATCGCGAAGGTGATGAAGTTGCTTCACAAAACACTGAGGCTCTTCTTCATGAAATTATGAAAGAGAACTTTCCAGACATGCTAAGAGATTCTGAAATTCAGATAGCAGATAGCTTCAGAACCTCAGCACGACTCAACGCAAACAAGAAATCCCCCAGACACATCATAATCAACTTCACCAAAGTTAAGATGAAAGAGAAAATTTTGAAAGCAGTTAGACGTAAGAAAACCATAACCTACAAGGGAAAGAGTATTAGGATGACTGTAGATCTCTCAGCTGAAACCTTTCAGGCTAGAAGAGGATGGTCATCGACTTTTAATCTCCTAAAACAAAATAAGTTTCAACCCAGGATCCTGTATCCAGCTAAACTGAGTTTCATCTATGATGGAGAAATTAAATACTTTAATAACATGCACACATTGAAGAAATTTGCTATAACTAAACCAGCTCTCCAGGAAATTCTCAAACCTATCCTCCATAATGACCAGTGCAATCCTCCACCACAAAAGTAAACCCACCCAGAAACTTTTGATCAAAGTCCAACTTCCACAATG
>CAUYQV010116143.1:0-71066 GCA_963574575.1 Galagoides demidoff
TACCGTATTTTATATATGAGTGTGTTTGTGGATAGACTTGAAGGTGCCCCATTCTTATAAAATAGAATGAATGTTCCAGTAGACGGAGCAGAGGAGGTTGGCCTTAATGGGAGGAGGGAGGGTGATTGGTGAGGTCACCTCAAGATTTATCTTACAAGGGTACAAGTGAATCTTTCTAAAAGCCGAGTATGAATGTTTTAACTCAATAACTAAGAAAATGACATGAAGGCTATATTAACCAGTTTGATAAGAGTATTTCAAAATGTATATAAAAACAGCACACTGTACCTAATAATTGCATTAATGTACACAGTTATGCTATAAGAAATGATACAGGAAATTTGAATGGGGAAAAATAAAGAAGCAAGTCATAGTTCTTGCCTCAAGGGGAGGAGATTATAGAAGACCATGACTAGTAGGTGGCAAAGACAATTGTGAGACATCTTACAGTTCTTTCACCCCAAGCTACGTAATTATTTTTCTTTGAAACACTTACTAATATATTTTGATTATCTTTTTTCCTTTATAATTTTCTCCAAGGTTTCTACTTCTTTCTTCAAGTATTATCTTTATCACAGACTCATCTTCGTCTCCTCTCCTGCAAATTTAATATTTAATGAAATATCATATTGAGGTTTTTTTCCCTAGAGTTCTTCATGTGACCGTCTACTTCTACTTCTATTTAAATGAGCTGCTACATCATACTGAGTGGGACTGTCTATTTTTCCTATGTCAGTGACATCTTGAATTTTGCTGCACAACTTTCTCAGTCTATATACATTCAGTCAGTATTACTGGGTGACTACCATATCTCAGGCACTACAGAAAAAAGAATAAAACTATCTGTACTTGTGGAGCTTATACAGGCACTCTAATGGAGGGAGACAGAAAATACACAGCATAAATGAGAAAACAATGTAGCTCGTCTAATGTTATTAATAGATATTTAAAAGGAAAATTAAAAAGTGGAAGAAGGAGAGAGAGATAGGAATTGCCTGGGCATGGTCAAGTTTTAGAAAGATGGAGAAGTTAAATTTTAAACAAAGTGAGCAGAAAATATGTCACTGAGGAGAGGATATTTGAACAAACACCTGAAGGTGGTGAGGGAGAGACGTGTGTGAATTTAGGAATGAGCTCTTTAGGTAAAATGAACTGCAGTCCAGAATTTCCTTACGTTGAAGTAGCAGTGCTTTGTACCTTGTCACACTGTCATTCATGCAAAAAAGGATTGGTTCAGGAATTATTGCTGGAACCAAAGTGGCCAATGAGGTGTCTTTACTTGGAAACTCTGCAGAACAGAGATATTCTGGTGGAATGGGAATGACCTGTCCAATCAGATCTTCTCCAAGTGAGGCTGCCCATGACATGCACAAGAACAAATGAAAAGGGAATAGCTGAGAGGGACCCAGCAAAGGCCATGAGGCAACAGCACCCATGATAAAGTGAAGCTAAGCTGTAGAGAGACAAATTTTTTTGAACAGGCAGAGCAGAAGGGAAGCCGAGGTATCAGCATAAAACCCCATGCCTGAGGTAACAAAAGGCTTGTCTGTGACTGATAAATAGAAAAAAAAAAGTAAACAACGAAGCAATTATTTCTATTTTTCTCAATCAGTTTGACGTCTTTATTTAGTTAATACCTTGTCTTTAATTCAATCTGTAAAAACAAACAACAAAAAAGGTAGGTTTGGAGCATAAATAGGTTCAGCAGCTTCAGAAGTCAGTCCAACCTACCGCCACCTATTTGCATTTTCCATATCAGGGTTTTTTAAGTTTTGTGTTTCATTTGTTGTTGTTACCATGGCCCATTCTTAGCAAAGAATTTCTAGAATGTATATGTCAAAGGGAAACTTCTCATCTTTCAGACTGATCTCTCAGACTCTCATCTATTCCTTGCCTGTCCTTGGAATTGAGCTCATAGACTTAGAGTCTCTGTATATTTCTACTAGGCCATCAGCAAACATGTTTCCTGCCCCTTTTTGTATAATTACTACCTCGAATCTCAATCCATTAGATCAACAGTGGGAAGTAATTTTGTACCCTCACCTTGAACAATTGTCACCGTAACCTCTCTCTCTTTCTCCATTAAAACTTCCAGGGGTACCGATTATAAATTTGTACTCTCAGAGACTAATGTATTTGTAATATCTTGCAATATAAATTAGACCAGTGAGTGCATGACTATTGCACTTTAAATAGTCCGTTACTTAAAGACAGGAGCAATTACTGATAGCAGGCTCTGAAGAGATACTTTACCTTCTTACATTTAAATTGCTTCCTGTTCCAGCGGGATGAGTAAAATAAAACATCATTTCTTTTCCTGTTTTCTTTCTGCCAAATTTCTACCTTCATGTTACAATAGTTGAGGAATAAGTGCCCGTAATAAAGTGTGCTTAAGTGTAGTCATTCAGCAGAAGGATGCACATTAGTCACTGGAGGAGACTTTTAGTAATCTCTGTTTTTCCTCATGAAAAGAACTGAGTAAAATTATGATAACAGAGTATAATGCGTACTATGATTATTATGCTAAGCTCTACCTCCAAAGTGCAAGAAAGTCTATGAAAGTTTTGAAAATCAATGCTTAGGCAATTGATTATATTCTATATTTATCTTTTAGGGGTTATGTCAGCCGTGGCTTTTTTCCTTAAAAATCTAGTTTCTTATAAAGCATTTTTTTGCATTCATATAAATTTCTTAATCTGGTAGCATTGTGTCGTTCAGTTTTGCCACTGCTACCTTATTCTAAATAGCACAACATGAAAAAAGAAATGTGCACCAAATTTTTTGTAGTAATAAAAAATGGCTTTACTATTTATTAATTCAACATCTTGAATTCTCCAGAGCATTTTCCCAAATCAGCGTTTCCACGTTTGTTGAATTTCAATTGTTTTAGATAATGTCCTTGACATCACATCAACTCACTAGGAGACCATTATTATTTCACAAGGGAGACAACTCTGTCAGTAGATAAGCCAAGACCCCAAGGGACCCAAATCCTATTTCCCTGTAAGTATATTTAATGAGGATTATAGGCAGAGGAAAAAAGAGAATGGGAGATAAGTCTGTCTAAATGGAAGTGAATGCTTCAGATTGTTAGAGAGATTAATATATAAAAATATCAGGGCTATTTGTATTGATTGATTAGATCCCCATGGTAATGCATTTAAAATTGCCATTTTGACATTTGCATGGGTCTCTAAATTTTGCACAGTGGGGAAAAAGTTTCACAGACACTACTCCAACTTCAATAAACCATTTGGTAAGCACGAGGCATTAGGAAAAAAAATGTTGATGTCCCCACACGGGAAGTCAATCCCAAGCACTAACCAACAGCCTTGCCTGTTGGTCACATGAAGTTAATATTGTTGAAATACCCATATTCTTCTGAGTAGTTACACTGAGTAAGCACTTAATAACTATTTGTTGAATAAGAGAATGCCTGATTCTATGAGCTCAAGAAAAGCAGTTACTAAGCAATTACACAGACATGTGCCGTGATAGAGAAGGGTAGCTCAATGTACTGATACAGAGATGGAGTTTGGGCATAAAACACTGGGAAAACTTTCTGGAGTTTTGCCTAATTTTCCTCTCACTTGCTTTAGCCAAACAATGTTGAGAAGGAAAGTGAGAGAAGAGCCTTGTGGACAACAGGGACAAGGCACAAGGTAAAAAGCGCTCTGATACTGTAGAAATGCCTGGCCTTCCATTGAGAAGGATTAAAACTTCCCTCTCTGTTATACCTCCCATATTATTTTAAGAACGTCAAATTATTTTCAAGGAATTAGGAAATATACTAGATCCTCCATTTCCACTGCTACCAGGTCTACTGTGCATCCTGCCTCATAATCTTATATACCTACATTTGTTGTAGTAAAATGAACTGTAGAATCAATTATCTCCTGAATAGGCTGCCAGCCCTTGCTAACACTACCAGACATTTCAAGCCAGGTTGTCTCTGTAGATTAATAAAAGTTATAAAAATTACTCCACTGAAGTGGATTCAAAGATCTGTAGAGAAAATGCCTACCTGGGAACAATCTTAGCAGTGCCTGGAAGGAATGAAATTTTGTTTAATATTCTTATTGAAATTAGAGCAATGCCACACAAAGAAATAGTTAATGAGAACTGCTGAATAAATTGAAAGGAGTTTGATGGACAATTAGCAATGTAAAGATATTTTAAGTGGAGGAAATGGCTGGTTGAAAGGAAGGAGAGAGCAAAATTCCATCTTATGTTCACATACAATGTTGATACTTAGAACGTAATGAGTTGCCTATTCGAATTTGCCATGAATTTGACTATATTTATTTCATGCTCACCCTGCTTTCAAGCCAGCAGCCTCACAACAGTTTATAAACAATAACTGCATGAATGATTATTCTTTCTTCATTAATTGCTATGATCTGAACGTTTGTGTTCCCCCAAAATTTAGCAATTGAAAACTAATCACTAATGTGATGACATTGGGAGGTGGGGACTTTGATAGATGATTATATCACACAGGCAGAGCGCTCATGACTGAGATTAGTGTCTTTAAAAATGATACCCAAGGAAGAGAGATTTGTTCCACTGTGAGGAGTCACCTTTAGCAACCAGGGAAGAAGGCTCTCTTCAGACACTAAACCTGCCTGTCCTTTGACCTTGAACCTTCCAACCTTTAGAACTGTGAGCAATAAATTCCTGTTGTTTATAAGCTACCCAGTATGTGGCATTTTGTAGTAGAAGCCCAGTGGAACTAAGATACCCGTTCTGTGGTCATTTCACGTAATTAATTCAATACTTGGTGAGAATAAATTTTACTTTATGATTTTTCCTTTTAATAAAAAACTTTATACACAACACCTGAGATTATCAATTTTCTTTTCAGAAAGGAAAAATCTGGTTGAACCAGAGCTTCTTGGATTGATCTGCATATTCACTGTATTCACTGTAGCCAATTCAATAGAAAAATTAATTGATAATTAGGATATTTTTGGGCAAATGACTGCTCTATCATAATAATGTAATTGTTTAACATTTGAATTTGAAATATATCTTAAAATATAATTTATATAAAATCATAATATATTCCAGAAGATAAAAAGAAATAGTTATCTCATCTTTGAAATTGCCTTACAAATTTGATTATATATGCATGTATATATACATACACAAATATGTAGACATAAATTTTATATATCATATATTATACACATTATCTTATTGAATTACACCAACCTTGGGAATTAAGACCTTACATTAGATTTATTTTTAGATCAAAGAAATTTTGAAGAGTTGTCCAAAAATACACAACAGATTTATGATGGATCAAGATTTACAACCAGTTTTATCTCGCAATAAGATCAAAGTCCTTTGCCTACATCACAGCACATTTTTTTTAAAAAGAAAAATATGATGTGTTTATGTTTTAAGTCGTCCTGTACTTAACAGGCTTTAGTTGGATACAAATTTCTTAAAATTATACTGCTAGGAAAATTTAAAAAATATATGTTTTACTGATTAGATTCACAAAGGAATGATATATGGAAAATAAAGTTAAGAAAGGAACACATAGTCAACAGAGGCAGGAATTTTCAAGAAACAGCAAAATTGTGGTGTTTGATGTTTATCTCTTGAAGATTTGGCCATGATCCTGCACCACTTGCTCCTTGCTCCGAGCACTCAGCTTATAGTAGTGAGAGATCCTTTTCTCAGGTATTACCTTTGAATCTGCTATATTTTGTCTATTACTTGCAAGTACATTTTAGAGAACAAAAGTTTTTCTTTCTAACCTTTTCGATTCTGTAAGTGGAGTCTGTGAATTCAACTCACAGAAGACAGAATAACAGGAAAAAAAGGTACACAATTTTACTTTTGATTTTATATCTAGGGAAGTTACACAGCCAAGTGAAAACCCAACTTGGGGGTTATTTATCATTTTAGCAAAGGGTGATAAATTGTAGAGAAGTGACTATACATAGAAGAAAAGAGATTCCTGGGAAGGTAAATACATGGGGAGACGAATGGTACATAGGAATCATTTAGTGAGGTTTGTTTATGCAAACTCATCTCAACGTCGTTTCCACCTATGGTGAGAAGGGTTGTTCTCCTCTTTGGGTGCAGGGAAGGGGAAGAGATACCACCACAGAGGGGATCTGTGCCTTGCTTTTATGCAGATAGGGCAGAGCAGACAGTTATTTTTATGTCTGTTTCCTCTCAATTGCCTTCATCTCAAAATAATCCTTATGCCAAAGTGGCATTTTGTGAGGTGTGATAGTCTGATCCCCTTCACACAAGATTCCACATGACATTCAATATAGTAATATTTTCTTATAACTACTCTGTCTTCAAATGACATTCTTTTTCCAGGTTGATTCTGAAATATTTATATCTAGAAACTTTATCATTAAGCTAAATTGTTTAGCTTAGAAATCTTTGAATTCTGGCTTGAAAGGAAATATTTGGAGATACAAACACCCACACACACACATATCTATATATATAGAGAGAGAGAATTATAATAGAAAGCAAAATTTGTGTTACAATCTGTAACCTACTACAATTTAGTCTTTAAATCAGTGATTGAAGCTACCTCATTATATGTACATCTTGTGTCTTCTTTGCTCTACTTTTCATTCACTTTTTCTGAGCTTTTTTCCAGAGTCAATCATTGATCTTCTTTTTAATATTTATTTCCCTTAGTGAATTAACTCTGATTCAATGTTATATCATTTTTCTCTAGGCTGTATTTAAATGGCCTGTGAACTGAAAATGGTATGTAAGGGATGAATGTTCACAGTTTGATAAGAAACACTAATTTGAATCTCAGTTAGAAGAAAAAAGATTACCTTCATAAAAGAATTCAGTTTTTATCAATAATAAACCTGTTAAAAATGGACCTTGCTTATTATAGCCTGTAATTTTTAATTTTTTAATAAAAGCTGTGATACCTGGTTTTCTCTTTTATAAACACCTATGTGATATCTTTGATCTTTTCATTTGCCTTGCAAAGCCTAAAATATCTATATCTGTCTGTCCCTGTATAGAAAAAGATTGCCAACTATTTATCTAAAGGTTGGATTCGCTCAGTAGACATTTTGTTTGGATTTCAAAATGTCTTCCCGAATGTTTGAAAACAGTAATAACAAAAGCTCATATTAACTTGTCTGTTTTCTGATCTCATTCAGCATCTTACAACTTAGTGTGCTTTCTAGCCCTGGGATATTCATGTTGTGCTGTGTTGTACTGTGTGTGTGCGCCCGTGCATGTACATCTATGGAATTGAACCTCATCTCAGCTCTTCAACAGAATACAGGCTTAGAGAAGGCAAGGAATCATTTCTTAACCTTATTTGGTTTCCCATGGATAACATTTTCAAATTAATAAAAATTGTGGTCAGTGAACGCTATAAAAATAAGTGATTTGATGAAATGAAGAATTTGAGTTTTAGCCTTAAATCTTATGCAAAGTACACATGTTTAAAGATCATGTGTACTTAGGAAAGTTCTCATCTTTAGACTCAGGAATTCTCAGTAAAGGAAGAAGCATTACAACTGTAAGTGAAAAGAACCCAACTGTAGTGAGACGCTCTTTTTGAAACATGACTCAGTCCCAACTCCTACGCGGCCAAGGCAAATTGACTGAATCTGTTTCCATGTGGCTTGGTGTGGATGATCTCTAAGATTCCTACAAATTATGACAATCTGTGACTGGCATGATGAGATATCATACCAGCAAAGAGAATAACCAGTCAGATATTCTTTCTGCAAATCAGCCTTACTGATTATTAACTTCTTTTTATGTTAGTCATCATGCTCAGCGTTTCCCTGTATTTTTATTTAATTTTCAATATAAGGTAGCTTATACTGTTATTCCAATTTATTTTTTTCAGTTGAAGACTGTAAACTCAAAAGAGGTTGAAGTCATTCGTCCATGTTAATAAAACTTGGACTTGTGAAAACTGAAATTTAAGTACTATTTTATTCCAAAACTTCCATTGTTTATACCTGAATGATATAATTTCATGGTTTAGTGGTCCCCACCTAAAAATTCATTCATCTTCTAAATTTGAAGAAATATCCTTTGAAATCTCTTAACACTTTATCTCTCAGTTAACCTTTTGATAAGAAGTAAGGAAGGTAGAGAGACAGAAGGGAGAAGCTATTCTGACAGAGGCCGATGGACAGCCAGAAAAGGTGAACCTTGCCTTGGTTATTATGTTACCCAGGACAGGCTTTATGTGAAGCTACAATTTTAGATGAGTTCTTTCCTTCATGCCCTTTAGGGAGGAACCCTCTACATTAATAAGAGAGAAAGTTAGAATTGAACTAGAAAATGAGATGTGAAATCCCATCCGAGCACAGAGTACACAGTAGTCCCCTCTTCTCCATGGGGAATGTGTTCCAAGACTCTGAAATAACAGATAATACCAAACTCTACATATACTACATTTTTTCTCTCCATACATACCCATGATAAAACTTAATTTATAAATGAGGCATAATAAGATATTAACAATAGCTAATCATAAAATAGAACAATTATAAAAAGGGTAATGTGAATGTTCTCTCTCCTGCCCCCTTAGTGAGAACAGTAAGATATATATATCTTATTGTACTGTTCTATAGTACTATAAAAAGGGTAATGTGAATGTTCTCTCTCTCGCCCCCTCAGTGAGAACAGTAAGCTATATATATCTTGTTGTACTGTTCTCACCTTTTTTTTTAACTGCAGTTGAACAAGGTAGCTGTAACCGTGAAAGGGGAAACCACAGACAAAGGAGTACCATTGTACTGCCCTAGGTCCTATAATCAAAGAAAGTCTTGATTACTATAAATGGTTTTTTACTTTTTTTTCCTTCTGTTTAGGTGAAATCAAACTATCAAGCTTATATATTTGATGATTTCCACCTTTCAAATTTTTTAAAAAAATAAATCAAAGAATATGTGTGCATAGACTTCTGAGTCCCATTTAAAAACAATTTCCTATTGCATCTATCTTGGCCAACTCCTGAAAAGTTACTGCTTCAGTTCATGATGAAGTGTTATTAACAAATGTGTTCAGTGTCTCTGGGGAGTGAGAGGCAGGTCTATTTGGAGGGGAAATGGAAGAGAGTCTAGACTAAGTGACAGGGATCTTCCTAGTAGCCTAATAAAGTATCATGTCATTGAAGCCCCCCTATCACAGAAATGCATACATGAATTATTTGTAAGTAACTATAGCTATCAACCTATGTACTATAATGCATTTGGTAAAAAATAAGTTAATTGATGAAAAAAATCCTCTTATAAACTTTGTTAGATAGCCCTACAAACTGAGGCTTCTATAACTTTTATCTTAGAGCTTTTGGTTAATAAACACAGCCAGTTACAATGATCTTCCTAGTGTTTCTCCTCCCCACTATCATGGTTTACTTGATGCCTCATGGAAAGCAGAGTTTTCCAGGACAACTGAGCAAGTCTAGTGTTGAAAAAATTTAATGTAGTTGGAAAATATCCAGCATTGAACAAGAGTCTGTGTCAGGCTTTAAGACTAACCTTTTCTTTTTCTGCCTGTCTTTTTTTTTTTTTTTTTAGGATATAAAAGTATAAGTGCCTTTTATATTAGAAAGAGGGAAAGGATTGCAGGTAAGAGATGAGAAAGAGAGAGAGGAGGACAGGGAGCAAGAGAAGGGAAGATGGGGGAGTGTTTTATTTCTCAGATATCTTTTTTTCTCTCTCTCTCTGGAAGCATTAAGTTTGAGTTTTCTTGACTCCTCAGGCTGTTGGAAACTTTCAGGAGAGATAAGCAGTCCCTCTAGTTAGACAAGATGCCTTGAGGCTTTAGCCCTTCTTAAACTCAAGTGTGTCTTACAACAGTTTCCCCTTGCCTGCCTGTTTCCTTTTGTGAAACTTGTGGGTTTTCTAATTCTGAGCCAGTTCACAAGGTGGCTGATGACAGGTGAGTTCAGTTATCCTCATGTGAAGAGAGCTCTACAAATGAGTGTTAGATTCTGCTAAATAAGTTCTGTCGAATAACGTAAAGCTGCTAAGTCAAGAGGCAATCAAAGCTGCTGAATGTATTTACTGCTTACCTTTACAGTTTGAATTAATTCATGGAACTAGAAGTCAGTCGGGTAAATCAAATAATAATAACTGAGTACTGATCACTTTTCAGTTACTATGCTGAAGTATTTTATATAGATTAGTTTACCTACCTCTTACCAACCTAGGAGTAGGTATTGCTATTACCTTCAGTTAAAAAATGAGTAATCCGCTCAAGGACTTTGATTAATGAAGAGTGTTGTGAGAAAGAAAACCCAGGGCACTCTGGTTCTAAAACAATTACATTGTATTGCTTATAATGTAATTGTTGCCTTTGACCTCCTATATTAACAGAATTTCATGCCAAGTCCATTCAGTGTCAGAGTTAACTCTGAAGTAAGAATGCTTAAGTGACTGCCAATCTCTAGATGTATGCCCTCTTGCAAAGTTATATAACCTCACCTATAAAACAAGATCAATAATGGTCCCTACCCATAGGCTTGTGGTGAAATAACCCATGTGGAGCATGTGGACAAGTGCTCAGTATCTAGTATGCGTTCAAAACATTTTAGGTACTATCAGCACTTACCTAAGACAATAGCTTGGTAAATCACAGCATTACCACTTTCAGCTGGAAAGCACACATATGAATAAATACTAATTTGGAGGTCTTACTGGACCTGTTGTTTCTTACCTGCTAATACAATCAAAATAAAGCAGTGATAAAGCAGTGTAGCCTCTGGCACAGATAGTTGTCTGGTTTAGTTATAATATTTAAATATCAGATTAAATCAGGTTTCCATCCCAAGCCATTTTGAATGAGCTAATTCAAAATTGTGTGTGTTTTAGGAGAAATTATAGGGTGAAGTAATGGCTCTGTGATGCACAATAAGGGTTTCCATTCCGCATGGTCAGTGGGTAGGAAGAATCTGGAGTTACTTCAAACCATCCTTGTAATTGTACCTATAAGTCTTCTCTGTAAGCAGATAAGAACTACCAAAACCTCTATTTTAACCAAAGAGTAGACAAAAAAAGAAAATGTGTATTCATATTTGTTTCTAAATAGCCTGTGGAAGCCTCAAGGAGTTATGCAACCCTAGAGAGAATATTGGAAATTACCTGGGTTGGTGTGTTTAAAGTCTCCTGAATTCAGCACCCCTCCCCACCAAGCGCTGGGTTTTTATTAGCTTTGAGTTTGAATTCTACCTCTCCACTTAACTAGGCATGTGAACTTAAATCTCTCTCTATGCTTCTGATACCTCATTGGGAAATGCTAGCACAGTACCTACCTCATTAGAACATTTAAGAGAATGTTTGTAATTAGCATAGTGACTGCCATACTATGTTCTCAATACATTTTAGCGATTATGATTTTATGAGGTTTTTTTTTGTTTATTCCACTCAGAATTGAGTAGGACTATAATTTTAGCTTATCTTTTGAGTCTCTATGGCATTAAAAAGGTTAAAAAAGATAATGAACTATGTTTTGTGGAAGTCAAGTAATTAAGGATGGCACAGAAATATGCCTTTACTTGCAAAATCTTATATTCCTCTAAATTCCAGGTAATAAAAAAGCCACCTATTGTGGTTAGCTTTTTAATTACACAAAATCATAAAACCATCAAATAATATTTGCGGAATGCCTGCGTGAGCACGGCATCATGCTGGGTTCTATAATAGAACAATTAATGAGGATGTAAAGCACAAGCAGCATTTTGCAAGGTTTTAAACATGCTTGCGAACTGATTAATTTGAATATTTTCATAAGAATAAGGGACTTATTCTTAAAAAAAAGCACAGTTTTAATTAACTGGATTCAGATCACAAGCCAAAAAGCAACTGAATTCTTCTGATGCCGAAACCCAAATCCTATCCAGATTTTAGTTAGTATTGGAACTTCAGGTAATTTATGTGCTGTTTAATCTGAGGAACTTAGATGTTGTGTAAGAGAACACACATAGAAGTAGCCTCCAAATCCAGCTCTTCTTAAAGTTTCCTGGCTTGTTCTCTGAGTACCACCATTGCCCAGCCAGGATATTGTAGGATAGAATCCTCTTTCCTCCCTTCTAGCCTAATATACTCCCATTTAGCCTACAGACTTCAGATCACTTCCCATTCGCAGACTCCCTGTGTAAGTTAATTTCCCTATTGTGCATTAATTTCCATATCATATCATCTTAGAGCATCATATACCTTAATATTTCTCACAATTGTAATGCTACAATTTTCACTGATTATTTGATCATTATCTCCCCCACTGGATGGTGTTTGTTCAACAGAAAATCTTCAGTGCCTTGTACAAGTATAGCCATATCAAGCACTCAATTAATAAATATTAATTAAATGAATGCATTAATTAAAAGGCTCATTTCCCCTAAATATATGAAACATTAAAAAATGAATCCCACAACAATTAAGGCATACTTAATTCTTATATATTGCAATAAATGCTAATGAAAAATCTCATACTGACAGGCAACTACTACATGAATTATTGTAATCTATCCCTTCTTGTCTAAGTGGAAACCAAGGTTTTTAGGAGAAAAAAACACATAATAATAAAACATGGCATAATGTCAAATGTATTATAATCCAAAAGGCTCTGGGGGTAATATATCTGAATTCCAGTGTCAGCCAAACTAATTCCCAAATATATATATTATATTTGAACCAAAATGCTTAACAATCAACCCTAAATATATGTGAAATCCTTCAGGTTAAAAACGTCTTACAGAAACTCATATATCATGAGTCATTGGCATACTTTCCTAATTAAATTTGTTTTTTACGGATGCTAAAGCACTACTGAAACAAACCTTAAAACTATTTTTAGAAAATAAACATTTAGACTTCCATTTTTAGTGGTGGTCATTTCATCAGCCATTTGCAGAGTCTTTAGCACTCAACCCTATGTCTAAATTCCTAGAGTAGTTTCATAGAAATCACAGATCCTGAATTTTTATTTTAATTTCCCTCTACTGCTTCCTCTACTTATATTACATCTTTAATTTGGGGGGCTTCATTTCATATCTCCACTTCAGATGTCTCATCAATAACGTGGAGATAAAATGTCTATATGATTCTTAATGGGAGAATCAAATTAAATAGTGTGTAAAATCCCTACCATGGAGTGAGGTGTATACTCAACTGTCAATTAATGCTAGTCCTAGCCCTCTTATTCTTTCTCTAATTTTCTTTCTTATTTGTCTCATTAGTTTGATCATTCAAGACCTTTGAAAAATGCGGAGGTCTGTATGCCCATTGGTATGTGTTCTGGTTCAAGCCACGTTTCATCCCATCTCTCCAGCAGATGGATATAAAAGATCTTTCAATTGAGGAGTGCATGACTTTTATTCTGACAAGTACATGTATTTATGGGAAGATGCTAATCAAGAGCACACATGAAAGACATGAAGCCCTTCAAAAAACAGAGGAAGAAGCATTTGTAACTCATGTCATTTCAGATTGAAGTGATCTGACATGTGGTTTGCCTGAAGGAAATAACAAGTGCTATTGAAGAATTGAAGCTAACCTCTTCTACATCTAAGGCCAATTCTCAAGGACCACCTTCGTGTGGAAATCTGAGTCACACACGCTGCTTCTCTGGAAAGAGTGATTTTGAAACCAACAGCTAACTTCCTCCAGTCAGTTAAGGGAGGTGTCCCTTTGACCAAGAAATGTACAATAGAACAATTGGTTTCCTCTTTCTTTTTAGTAGCCTAGATTAACAACAGCAACAACAAAAGTTAAAAATCACTTAAACTTTCCTGCTCAATAACTTCTCTTTTGCAATTGGAATGAAAATTTGACAGTTTGAACCTATAAGTAAATTGGTTAGTGTTTTTTTTTTTTTCCTGGTAGTTTATCACAGCCTTTCAAACCACATTTCTATATTTAACTCTAAATGTGGAAGAAGTTCAACTTTGAAAACAAATCCAAAGTAATGACTGAATACGACTTCTGTTGGAATATAAATTGAATCACTGACATTTGGCAGTGGCAGCCAGCAAAGTCATAGCCTGAGGTGATGAATAGTGTCTCTCAAAATGAAATTCTCTGGCTTAGGTCCTTATTGCAAATAAAGATACAACTCTTTGTACACAGTGACTTAATAACTTCATGCCATGGGAGTAAGAAAATGCTTTCATTAATCCATGTATATTAATATAATCCAGCAGTGTTGCTTAGGACTTAAGAATATGGACTCTAAATTCAGTTTTCCTGAGTCTAAACCCTGACTCCAACACTTTCTAGCTGCGAGATCCTGGACAAGTTACATAACATCTCTCTGCTTCAGTTTTCTCATTTGCTAAATGGAGGTATTAACAATCTCTTGTAAGATTGTTATCAGTTTAAAGGACAAAGCATATGTATGTATGTATATGAGTAATAAATATCAGCTACAATTTTGTTATAAAGTCTGGAAACATAAATAAATATTTATCATGCAAAATCAGTGTATTAAGTGATCACTGAATGCTTGGGCAGCTAGGGTTTCTCCAGAGGAACAGTGATCCAGGGGTCCATGATAGAATCAGGTCTTGGACTAGAACTATCTTTACTGTGTGTGGCTTGATGACATTTCTGGAAAACACAAATCTGATTAGCACATTAAGAGGCAAGGGTAGGACCATGAGAGAAGGGGGTTAATAACAGTGTCACGTTAGAAGAACAAAGTCAGTGATGCTAAAAGAAAACTATATTAACATTTTCCTTGCTGTGTTCTAAATAATAACTTTAAACTTTCTGTAGGCTCACGAGTGTAGGTGGATTGTGGTTGATTCTCTTCATGGTCTGCTTCCGTAGAAGGTGGAGAGTTCTAGGATTTTACTCTTGAATGCTGTATGCAGGAATCTATTTCTATAACTTTAACAGCTATAGAAGAAGACAAGGTAACAGAAAAAGGACGTTCTCAAGTTGGGTTTAGGGAAGGTGGACTGGAGGGAAGAGCTTGATCATGACTAGATCTCCAGGAGAGAAAAACTCTTTCAGCATTGAACGTGAAAATGTAGTTGGGAGGTTTTTAAGGATTTGTTGAAATTTAGCTAAAGAAGTAATATGTTTTACTAATTCTGTAGTTTCTTGATCTAGTAATAAATCATTAGTTAAAAAGGGTCTTCCATATAATAATTCAAATGGGCTACAACTGAGTTTATGGGGTAAATTTCTCATTCTAAGGAGAATAATGGAAAGCAATTTAGTCCAGGGGAGATGAGTCTCTTGAGTTAGTTTTCATAACTGTACTTTGATTTTATCATTCATTTTTTGTATGTTCCCAGAGGATTAGAGCCTCCCAAGAGCAGTATAGATGATATTTTAGGCTTAGGGTTTTAGATATTCCCTATGTAACAGCTGCTTTGAAGGTCAGCCCATTATCACTTTGCAAACTTCAAGGGAGTCCAAATCTAGAGATAATCTCTCATACTAAAGTCTTTACAACTTTCTGGGCCTTTTCTGTCCTGCAAGGGAATGCTTTAATCTAATTAGTAAAGGTATCTACAAATATCACCAAATATTGTATACCCTGTACTTTAGGGAAGTGAGTGAAATCCATTTGCCAATCTTCATCTGGATATTCACCTTGTTTCTGTATACCTGGGGGAGCTAGATGGTGATCTGAAGGATTGTTTCTCTGACATACATCACAAGTCCTTGTTGTTTGTTTTATGGTTTTAAACAAGTTTTTCCCATTAAAGAGAGCTTTAGCCATTTGATAGGTACTTTCAGTGTCAGAATGAAAAGACTGACGTAAAGTTTTAAGTATTTTCCATTGACTTGCAGCAGGTAATAGCAAAAGTCCACTTCTATTTTGTAGTCAGCCTGATGAAGTAGGGAATAGTCTCTGGATAAAGCCCATTCCTTGGCTTGGCGCCTGTGGCTCAAGTGGTTAAGGCACCAGCTACATACACCTAAGGTGGCAGGTTTGAGTCCCCAGCCTGGGCCCGCCAAACAACAATGATGGCTGCAACCAAAAGATGGCCAGGCATTGTGGCAGGCACCTGTAGTCCCAGCTACTTGGGAGGTGGAGGCAGGAGACTCGCTTGAGCCCAGGAGTTGGAGGTTGCTGTGAGCTGTGATGCCATGGCCCTCTACCCAGGGGGACAGCTTGAGGCTCCATCTCAAAAAAAAAAAAAAAGCCCATTCCTTTTCCTTTTGTGCATTTTGAGGTGCATGATTCTCAAGTGATCCCTCCCAAATGAGGGGTGTCATGAGGGGGATTATTCCTTTCTGTATTTCCACTTTCGCCTCTTTATACCTTCAGAAATCTCATCTAAGTTTTTCTGGTGTCCCTTATAATGAATAACTGCTATTTCTTGTGGAGCATGAATGGCCTGTAACAACCTGTCTATTTCATAATACTTTGTGGGGGAGCCATTGGAAGTTAGGTATTATCTTTCCTTCCAAATAGTAGCATGAGCATGTAAAATAAGGAAGGTATATTTTGAGTCAGTGTATATATTGACTCATTTGTTTCTCTCAATGTCTCAAGTACGAGTTAAGGCTATTAGCTCAGCTAATTGCTCACTGGTTCCTGAAGGGAGAGATCCATTTTCAATTACAGCGTACTGAGTAACTACGTCATAGCCTGCTTTGCGAGTTCCTTGGTCTATGAAAGAACTTTTATCTGTATACAAAATTATGTTTGGATTGGGTTTTGCGCTTCCCACTTGTTCCTTGGTAGCTCACATTTCTGGGCTAATTTCTGTCTCTGATGAGGCATAGTATAGGTTCTTGTTCCATATTCATATAAATGGTTGTTCCTGCTTTAGTTAGTATGTCCCTCCCCAAAAGAGGAGCAGGACTTTCAGGCACGATTAAGAAGGCATGAGAGAACAGCCAGTCACCCCAATTACAGCTTAAAGACTGAGAGTCTTTCTTGAATGGCTTAGTGAGGTGATGAGAAAACACCCAGTTAATACCCAACTCCTCAGAGGGTCAAAGATAAATTTATCACTCAGGTGGCCCCAGACATTCAAGGAAAACTCCAGAAATTGGCTCTAGGCCCAGATCATAACCTGAAGAATCTTCTTACAATGGCCACTGTGTTCTTTTATAACCAAGATCAGGAAAAAGAGAGAAAGGATTAAAAAAAAAAAAAAGACAGCTCTAGTAATCGCACTCTGACAAACGAGCACCATTTAGGTGCAGAGGAAAGCAGGGGAGCTAAGAACAAATGCTTCTCAATGTGGTCAACTGGCCACTTCAGGAGAAACTGCCCCCAGGAGCACCACCTGGCCCCTATACAGAATGCAAGGGTGACCACTGCAGGGTGGCCTGTCCTCAGAGGTGATGGCTTTCTGGACAGTGATCCCACTGGCACCCAAACTGAACTGAAGATACCTGGGGCAGATTCTCATGGCTCCAGCTTGTGTCATCACCCCTCAAGAGAGCCCCGGGTCTGCCTGATAGTGGAGGGCCAGGAGATATAATTTCTTCTGGACACTGGAGCAATCTTTTCTGTACTCCTCTAATGAAGGACTTTCATTTTGCTCCTGGCAAATAGTAGACAACTTGGAATAATTCATAGGCTTTTTCTTTGACCGACATAAACCTTCCAGGATAAACATTAGAAAATGTTTTTACCATCAGTCATTCAGTTTTTCAGGGTCCCATTCAGGATCTTCAAAGGAAACTGCCTGTCTTCCCGTGGGGTATCTGTCCCTGTCCCCAGGAGATATACTGCCATCAATACTGGACATGAACCACAAATCACCCCACTTTCTAGCTTCATCTAAGACTTCATTTATTTCATTAAAGTTAAAGTTTGACCTGGTAGTAACACTACATCTCCCCAAGAGAGGTCAAAGCTCTGTCCTAACCCTTGGAGAACATCTGTGTACTTATCAGAGTCATCAGAAATTTTTCCTAAATCAACCTTAATCTGCTTTAAATCTGCCCGAGAAAACAGAGTGTATACCCGCGCAATTCTCCTTTCACCACCCGCAGTCTCAACCAAGGGACACAAAGCAGGATATGCTTGCCTTCTGGGGGTCCCAGTAGGACCAGAAAAAACTCTTGGGACAACCTCCCTCCTGGGATTTTCTGAACACACGGAGGAAGGTGCGGGAGAAGTATATGGTAGGTTTGAACTAGGTGGTGACAGTGTTTCTCTTGGGAATCTCTGACCATTTGGAGAAGTCACTACAGCCAGGAGAGATGAATCTACTGACAGGGATTACACGGTTGGGGATTGTTCCTAAGGAAAATGAAATTTTGCACATAGGGCACTTCAGACCTCTTTCCCTCTTGTTCACCAAAAATATCTAACTGAAAAATGGTATCATAAATTAGAGTACCCGCTGGGGGCCACTGTTCACCAGTGGAGAGTTGATACTGAGGCCAGGCCTGGATGTAGAAGAAAACCATCCATTCCCCCTACCCTCCCCCGGCAGTCTGGGGATCAAACATGTCCCAACATAGCCCAGCAGGGTGTTCCAGCAGCACAGGCTGAAATATCAGGTAGCTGGGAGCCTGGTCCCACCTGATGACAGTTCTCTTGACAAGACAACATTACCTGGGTGCTCTCATAGAGAGAGAACATAACCCATCTGTGGGAAAGAACAAACGTCCAACATCTTAATCCCACCCTGTACTCCTGGGTTGTCAAAGCATCCTCTGACCAACCCAAGAAGCCTTTCGCCAAACAAAAGGAAGCATCGGATGCTTGGGGAACAAACCCTAAGGAGAGTGGCGTCTTCAGCCCCTGAGCTTGTCTGGAATTAGCCACTTTTACCAGTGTAGCACTTAGTACCCACTGGTTCTCCTGTGCTCATTACCTGCCAGCAGCACAGCCCGAGAAACCAGGTATCAGGGAGCCTGGTCCCACCTGATGCAAGTTCTGCCTCTTTCTGCACCTGCCCCAGAGTATCAATCAAAGTGGGGATGAGCCCGCCCTGGAGAAAATGGCTGTGCAGTGATTGCACATGTAACCTTTTATAATTTCTACAAGCTTTTTCCAAATCCCCAGGAACAAAGGAAAATAGGCTGTCGTAAGCAGGTCTCAAATGCTATGTTTTCCAGCCTCCCTTTCATTCCCAAAGGTTAGCAAGGCAACAATAATTAAACTCAGTGACAAATCAGAGCTGAGAGACACTTTGAAAGTTTTGCGTTACAATTAGTTACAATTAGACAAAGTCTTAAAGCAATGGTTCTCAACCTTCCTAATGTTGTGACCCTTTAATACAATTCCTATGAGTTGCGACCCACAGGTTGAGAACCGCTGTCTTAAAGAAATCTGGAATTACTTTAAAATTCCACATTTACACCAATAAACCAGAAAAAATCAAATACCCAAGGTCATCTTCATTGCTTTTCTTTATTTTCATGTTCTGGAGACTGGATTGTAGCAGGGGTTCGGGGCCATTGTTGCCTTGGGGAACTGCCCTTGCCTTTCCTTCACAGGTCTCTGGTTGCCCACAGAAGCCGTGTTGGGGTGTCATTTTACCCTTTGTTTGGAGCTGACTTATAGTTAACATGGTTTAGCCTTTTCCTCAGATACATAAAACCCCACTTGAAGTTAATTTTGCAATGAAAAGCAATAAAAGGGCCCTTACAACACACCTACAACATTACATTTGAAACACACTTCAAACATCTTAAAAATACCAGAATTAGCCAATAACAAACCTACCTAAATACACAAAGCGATCCTTTACTAACATTCAAACAAAGCATATATACTATCAAGGAGAGAGAGAACCAGAAGAGATCTATAGAGATAAATAGGAACAATTTGGGACCATGGGAGAGAAGAGAAGATAGTAAAAGCTGGGAGAGCATGATTTTCTGAAGTCTCCCATGTCCTGGGGTCAGAACTATTGCTGGAGACCCCAGGGTCTCTGGGTGCTACCTCCTTGCTCGACTCTCAACCAGGGAAACAGAGTAAATACAGAACAGGTTCAAAAGTCTTCTAACATTCCCTTTGGCTCCTTTCTTGAGCCAAGGGGAATTAGAAAGTTCTTTCCCTACAGCCTCTTGCCCGTGACCTGGAGGTCAGCATCTGCACTAAGCACATTAACAGGCTGGTGGGCATCAAAATTATTAGTCTCCATTATTAAAACTATAGAGAACAACAGGATAGAGGTAAGTGGCCCCATTACTTACCACAGATCTTCTTCTCACCCCTTCTGTGCCTCCAAATATGATACCGGAATTTCGTCTTCAAGGGTTCTTGGGCTCAGTGATTTGAAGAACGAATTCACTGACCACAGGTCAGTGGTAAGATAGGATTTATTTACAGAAAAGAAAGAATACAAAAAAAAACCACCAAAGCTCCTGGCAGAGAGAACCTAGGTGTGTGTGTGGGGAAGCTCTCTCGGTCCCTCTCTGTCTCTCCCTGGGTATATATAGACACATGGGATTATTTTAGCGGGAGCATATCCTCTATTTTTTACTTTTTATTAAATCATAGCTGTGTACATTAGTGCAATTATAGGGCACAAATAGACCTTCCATTGGGTCCTTCGATTCCTTTATTAGGGAGTGGGTCCTCTAAAGTTACATTCAGCCTGAACTCAGTTGTTACAGTTAGCTGCAAGAGCAGAACTCAGTTAATGAATCACTACAATCCCTTTCATTCAGGCCTAGGAAACTTACATGAAATTGACCAGGCCTAGAAGAGGTGGGGTTCCCATTCAGAAGTAAGTGCAAGCAGAGGGAGACCGGAGGTGCTGATGTCTCCCCAGCAGTTGTCTGTGCATCTGTTAGGCATTGTGTAGGATGATTTATGTTAGGTTACTGGAGCCTCCTACGCCCCGCCCCTCCTCCAGCCTCCTGGTTCTGCCCCTGGCTGCCTCTGCACCGACACCGCCAGGGCTAAGGCAGTAGGTCCTGGTGCCACCTGTCCCATATCACCACAGTATGATAGCTTTCTGCTGGGGCTAGTTGGATGATAATTGCCAGGTCTGCAGTGACTTATATGGCCCCATAGATTGGGCTACATCTTCATCACAACCTCAATTTTTAGATTACTTCTACGTGTGCTAAAGGTATAAATTGGTTCAGAATAAATCTGAGACATAAATCATCCTACACAATGCGTAACAGATGCACAGACAGGCACTACCAAAGCAAGGCCTTTGCTGCAATTTCACACAGCTTGTACATCTATGCATTGCTAATGTGGGACAACCTATGGAATGTAGCATGTAAACAATGGACAAATTATAATGTAAACAAAGCTTACTATGTACAGTTCCTAAGTTTTCAAGTTTCTGGGTGCCCAGCATCATGGAAATGGCAGCGTGTTAGTGTCAGAGGTAGTTTACTGTGCTCTCATCCATCTCCAGCAGTTCTCCAGGGGGGTTTTCCCTGCCTACACAGCTAGAAAGGGGCAGGCATTACACAGGGAACCCTTTGTAAGTGTAATCGGCTGAGCACATAATTAGCTAGGAAAGAGGTACAACTGGAAAACGCTTTATCTGAGTTTAGGAGGAGGGATCTTAGAGATTTCTCTCATCATGTTGATACAGGACAGGTGGCACCCAGCCAGCTCAGCCTAGCTGAGCTGGAAGACCTGCTGCCTCCACCTTGGTGGTGGTGGGGCATCGGCCGACAGAAGAACCAGCAGGCTGTAGCTTACGCAAGGTGGGGGCTTCCCACCCCCACTGGAGGCTCCAGTAGCCAAAGGGGCCACACAACTGCTAGGGAGACACTTGTGCCTTGGTGTCTCCTTCCCTTTGTACTTATGACTAAATACAGAACCCCCATTTCCTCTGCCTAGGTCAATTTCATGTGAGTTTCCTAGGCCTCAATTCTGTGAATGGACTATGTCCATTCATTAACCTTTCAGAAGAGACTGTGTCCTTTCATTAATGCATTCATTCACCTTGCCCTACAGAAAGGACTGTGTCCATTCATTTCTTGGCCTTATATAGAAGGAACTAATAGGTATGAATACCCCTAGACCAGGCATCCTCAAACTACAGCGAGCAGACCACATGTGGCCCGCCATTTATCTGGCTACTGGGTGTTTTTGCCACAGCTGCCTGTCCTGCTTAGCAGGCGACTAGTCCTGGGCCCGCAGTCTGGACCTCCAATGGTCTGAGGGACAGTGAACTGGTCCCCTGTTTAAAAAGTTTGAGGACCCCTGCGCCTAGATAGAGAGAGACGGGGAGAAAAACAGAGAAAAACAGAGAGACTTTTTCTCTCCCGACTTGAGTTTTCTCTCCTAACCAGGAGCTTTAGTGTTTTTGCATTCTTTTCTGTAAATAAATTCTGTCTTACCACTGATCTGTGGTCCGTGGATTTGTTCTTCAAATTACCAAGACCAAGAACCCGAAACTCTGGTATCAGATTTGGTGAGCCAGCCAGGAAAGAAGACCAAATTCTGGTATCGATGTAAGTATGTTTGTTTTCAAGGCAAGAACCGGTGGACAGTAATCTTCATAATGAAGATAAAGTAGAGCTTCAGATTGTGTGAGATAGTCCTGGAAATATCAGACAAAGATCTTTAGATAATCTTGTTCAAAATATGTTCTGATAGAAGCAGAGCTCGAGTCCAGATCCCTTTGCCAAAGTTACCATTTTCTGTTGCCATTTTCTGCTTCCGGAGATATTTTTCAGCTCCGAAGATGCGATCATAGAGATGCCAGTGATCATACTGGTGAACAATTGCCAGATTTAGCAAATAAAAGTACATGATCCCCACTTAAATTTCAATTTCAGACAAACAATGAATAATTGCTTCGTATAAGTATGTCCTATGCAATATTGGAGACATATTTATGTAAAATAAATTTTTTGTTATTTTTCATCAATAATCTGAAATTCAAATAAAGTTACCAGATGAAATACAGGGCACCCAGTTAAATTTAAACATCAAATGAACAGCAAATAACTGTTTAGTATAAGTATGTCCCATGCAGTATCTGAGACAACTTATATGAAATATATTATTTTTTTTGGCATTAGCCTGAAATTCAAATTTAATTGAGTCCACCATAGTTCATCTGGTAACTCCATTCAAAGTTCTGGTAGCTAATAAGTGGTCAATTTTGGCTTACTTCATTTCCAAGTCTATGCTGATGGGTTTAGACTTCCCTATAAAGTGGAAAATGGGTACAAAAAGGCAAGAAGGATGAGACTCAGATCCACACCTACTTTACCATTTTGATGGGAGTTTTATTTAGTAAAATAGAACACAAGGGGCCAATACTTCTACTCTTAAACACCCAAAAATATCAAACACCCAAAAATATCAAGTCAATTTTCATTAATCAAGACTCGAGGTGGCCACTTGGAATATAATCTGATAAATAGACAAAATATTGAAATAATAACATTCAGGAAATTGTAGGACAGATGGTCACTTGACTCATAATTCCCATTTTTTTACAAGGACACATAAAGTGTGATATTTCACTTGGTAATTTGGTAGCATTTTTCTTATATTGGTGCCAATTTAATTTCTCATTTGTATATAGTGGTTAGTGTCTTCCACCGATCAGTATCAGAATCTTTACATTAGATTAAAACTTTCTCTAGAGTTTTACAGACTCTCTAAAAATCCTTTATAACCATGAAACGCCTCCAATGTTAATTTATTTCCAAAATATTTTAACTAGCCACCATAAACTAATTCAGGTAATTGACATAGAGCATCAGACTTAAAGAGAACTCTCAACCAGAGCATAATGTGATAACACCTTTTTTGACATAATGAAGCCACAGTACACACTCTTTGAAGTTTTTGTTTATTTCTTTGTTTTTCCTGAATGGAGATGTCTTCTTCATTTATCCCTCTCTCTTTGTCTCGTGACTTCTTTCCAGACAAATGACCTACCTTGGTGGGGATATCAAGTCTGGGTTGCTATAGGAAATAACTGTCATAGTAACCAACACAGTCCAGCTTCCATAAGAAATTTACACCTAATTATACAACCTTTGCAGAGCAGATACCAAAATAACACCTAAAGAAAGCACTGATTAATAAACAGATTTTTCAAAAAATAGCATTCACTTCTGATATCGTTATTAGATATAATAACGATAGACCTATATATAAAAGAAACTACTAAAGAAGTTTGAGGTTTTGCTGTTTTGTTGCTTTTTTTTTTGAAAGTGCAGATCGTGACTCATTAATAGGTCAAGAAAGTCATTTAAAATAGAAAAAATCAACATGCACATAACTCTTTAATTACATGGGTCAGAGTCCGAAGCATTTGATGGTTGTACTCAAGTGATTAGCATAAAACAGAGTTCTCTTGCATGAACATCTTCTTATCTTATTCAAAGGGGAATCATAGTTCTATGTCTTAGTTTGGGCAGCTACAACAAAGTACCCCAGGCTGGGTGCCTTGTAAATAACAGAAAATTTATTTCTCACAATTCTGAGATGTTGGAAGTGTGAGAGCAGGTTGTAGTGATCCAGGTCTAGTGAAGGTCTCCTTGTAGGTTTTAAATTGCTAACTTCTAGTATCACATGGTTCAAGAAGATGAGAGAGCTCTCTAGGGTCTCTTTTTATAAGGGCATTAATCACATTTCTGAAGGCTCTACTCATATGACCTCATTATCTCCCAAAGGCATCACCTCCTAATACCATCCCCATGGTGATTAAGATTCAACAGGTGAATGTGGGTGGGAAGAAAACAAATGTTCAGTCTATGGCACCTAATTTATGAGAAAATCAGAGCTATTGGTATTTTTAATAATAAAATCTCTTTTATTGCTATTTTGTTTATCATTTACATGGGAGAGAGTTTTGGATGCCTCTCTCTCTCATATATATTGAAGAAAATGTGTGCATATATGTACACATGTGTGCACATATGGGTGTGTGTAATCTATCTATCTATCCATCTATGTATATTGACTGGCTGTTTCAATCTCAAAGACCTTGAGATCATCTTGGGAACTGCACAATTGCTAAATTTTATCTGTATTCCATATCTTCCACTGAGCTGTCTTTCAATCTACATCTCTCTTTAAATTTAATCTCCTAATAAGAGGAATCACTTGCTTAATTTCTCTCATTCAATATGTCTCTCTCTCTCCTCCCTCCCAATCCCTTACATTTATGTCATATGAATGCTTAAATTATAATGGCCTATGTCATTTGATTATTCCAAAAGATCCCTAAGGTAGAAGAGAATGGTGGAAAGAACTCACGCTGATCCCATTGAATGCCTATCAGATGCTAAGCACATTTACAGATGCTATCAAATATAATCCTCACAGTTGTTTTATGAAGAAAGATATAATTGCCTACCATTTGTGAATTACTATACTGAGGCCCAGCATGATAAATTAGGTTGGGGTGATATTGTCTTCATGACTTCCCACAGACCAGTTCAGATTTATAGAGCGAAGGTCACGTGCATGAATCACACAGAGCAGAGGAAGCAACTGACTTCCCGTTCAGTGCTTGCTCCTTTTCCCCATTTCCCCACTGCCAAAGGCTTGTCTGTGCACTGTTTGCAATTCTTTGGAGAAGTGGCGTGAGTATTAGACAGAGTGACTATGTCACGAGTATTTCTTCCTAATGCAGTGACTTCCAAGAATGTTTATGCTGTGTATTTGGAATTTGTAACAGCTTAAAAAAATAAAAGTGATGTGTATTGTTCTCCTTCTCCAAAAACCATGACAATAACGATAATGATAGGTTCGCTGTTTGTGTTGTTTTTGTGTTTTTGTTTCGTCGAGTTTGTCTTGTTTTGTGTTTTCATTCTTGTTAATGCGGGAGGCTGGATCACAGCGCTCTGGGTGGCTGAGCCACTTCCACAACAACTGCAAAAATGGATCTATCTTAACATTATTCCTAAAGTGCTAAGTTTTGAGATTATAAATTATTCCATTTTCAACTATATTCAACTTCTAATAGAGTCTGAAGTGGATGAGCCTGTCAAATTCCCAGATTTGGAGAAAGGATGCTCTATGCTGCTGTGAAGGGGAGAGCAAAAAGCACTTAAAATAAATGATCTGCCTAAGGGATTCTCATTTATGATTGATTATTGATCTCCAGAAGGGCCTTTCTGCAGGTGGAAAAGTTTCTGCATTAAATCTTATATTCTAGAACACAACCCAAGCATCCTTACGTACAACCTGAGCATTGTAATATTACTATAAAGAGATGTTAGGAAGACGACTCTAATCCCTGGTGACTTTTCTTCACTTTATCTGACTCCCCTGCCACATCTGACACTGTAGGCCATCTACTCTCAAAACCCTCTTTTCCAGGCTTCTGACAATTTATTTTTATGATGAATCTACTTGCCCTTTTGATAAGTTCTTCTTAGTCAAACCGTCTTCCTTCAACCTCTTAACTCTGGGTATACTGACAGTCTGGTCCTTATCCCTCTGCTGGCTTTACTTCATTTTCGCACTCAGAAAATTAACCTCCCAGGGCAGCTTTCTCACAATTTCTGTCTGAATTTCTTATGGCAGCAATCGTTAATTAAGAAAGATTCATCCCATCCTGTGTTTAACCTTAAAAATGTTGGTAGACTTTATTTTCTATTCCATTATACTTCATTGCATGAGTGCAGGGCATTTTTTTCTTAATTCCACAAATTTTAAAACCTTTTCCCAATATCTTGAAATATGCTTCGAAAAGTTATCTCATTATATCATGTGGCTTGATGCACCCCCTGGCCTCCTGCCACATACCGTTGAAGCAGAAGTACAATCAGAGGAGCACAGCATTAAACTACATTTATCTCCAGCCCAGACCTACATCCTAAATTCAGATAAAATGCTGTCTAGGAAGGGTTTTATTTAGCAACTCTGGCAAATTCCTGAAACTGAAACGGGGCATGTTTAAAGCCAAACATGTCATCTTCCTTTCCAAACTTATTCCCCTCCCCCGGGAATATTATCATGATATTCTCAGTGACACAAGATTAAAATTTCAGTATTATTTTAAATCCCTTTTTAAATTTGGATATGCAGTGATTAAATACCACTTATTATGTTGTTCCACTTCTCTTCCTCAGTTTCTCATAGTCTACCCTCTTCTGTAATACACACAGCAATCTCACCTTTTTGGAAGTCAGAGACTCATTCAAAAATTGACAGCTCATGGACCCCTCCCCAGAGAAACTACTATACATGTATTTTTGTATACTCCCTGCACTATAAAATGGCTTATAGCTAGTATTCTTTCCTTCAACACTTCCCGCAAGCTGCTGTCAGATTTATCTTCCTAAAGATAATGAGTCTTTATCAACTCATTAGCCTACACAAAATTATTTATAACACTCGACTATGTAGAGAATAAAATGGAAATGTGGAATGATGTTAACATGTATCAAGAGTTTATATGGCTCAGCCACTTCATACACATTTTGATATTCAATACTCATAATAAATCTATATGATAATATTATTATCTTCTTTTTATACGGAGGAACTAGAGATTTGTACATATATTTAGAAGAAATGGGATTCAAATCCAAATTTTTCATGTCAAAACGTTTGCTTTTTTTTTTTTTACTCCAAGTTGTCTTCATTCTGCCATTTTGTCTAAAATCTAAACAACATTCGTAACCCTGCCTGAACGGCTTTTCTCCAGATCTTTAACTTTGTCTTCCATGCCTCCCTTTTTATAGTCCCTATCCAAGCTGGAATTATTTTTTAATTCTCCCCAAAGCTTGACATGCACATACACACTTTTTCATGTCGTATCTGCACCTTGGATTGGTAGAATAAAAACCCCAAAGCCCTTTGCTCTTCCAATCCAATTCCTTGCTGTCTTCCAAGGCCCAATTAATTTGTGATTTCCCCTGTCATAACTTCCCCTGTGAACCTCCAGTTGGTAGTTTTAATCGTACACTTTACTGTCATTTCATTTTAGTATTTTTTCTACAATCATTTTGCACTGTTACATGGCTTAGTGCTTGTGTGTATCCTCCCAGCCCATTAAACCGTAGGCAGCTGAGGGAACCATATAATTTAATTTACAAACAGCAGGAGTTGTCTGTATTTGTTGAATGAGTGATTGTGTATGTATGCAGAAGCGACCCACTTTCCCAGCATAAAACCCAGCCACATTATTTAATCTTTATTTTCCCTAAGCTGATCCCTTTGTGAATTCTTTATGAAGTAGAATAACAAAGAGTCTTGATTTTTTTTCTTTAAAATGTTATTAAAGTATTTACTTTAACCACACAGGAAATATATATTGAACTCTAAATAGATTTCTTTATTTAAAATAATGGGAAGGAAAATTTAACTCAACTCTGTGGTTCTTAAATAAGCCATTAGGCTTTCCTTCGGTCAATATCCATGTTCGTCCATCAAAATGAAAGACCATTCTGGCTTGTCTTAAGAAACAGTGGAAATAGAACTTGTTCCCTCTTGAAACTCTGTTAAATTGCCTGCTTCATGTCAACTGTTTGGACATTGACTTGGAATGTCAAGAACGATGCCAGACGTGCCCACAAATTCACATCTGAACAAACCTAAATGGAATATTCCCATTAGTTGAGCTCTGTGTAGCTATAGGAAATATGTATAGTGTTCTTTTCAGGGATATAGGAGAAGAAAAAAAAATTTTCTTCAGAAAACACATAGGAAATCAAAGGCAGAACCTAGTATGAGAAGATTGCTTCTCTTCTTCTAATTTAAATACCATAGAATTTGCTCTCTCGCTCTATGTGTAAAAGAACTGAGCCCCCTAAAAAGACTTGAACAATAATAATTGTTTCTTTATCCCATTTTGTGTTTGTTTCTCCTTTCATTCTTTTAGAAAAATATTTTTGGAGTTATTAGTCTAGGCTGTAATCTCCACCTTTCCTACTAATTTAGCATTTATTCTTGAGGAAGACATTGGCTTTTCTCCCCAAATTGCATTCACACTTAGAAATTGCTGATAGTTAAAGCAATTACCGCCTTTCCATCAACTCTAGGATATGCTTTTATTTTAGCCACTTAGCAGTCTGTAGATTTTAAAATAATTTTTATTGGCACATTACATATGTATAGAAAATGCACCACATTATTAATTTGGAAAGATACAGAAAAAACATTCATGGATTCATCATTTAGTTTAAGAAATAGAATGCCAACCCTCCCTAAACTTTACTTCTACCTCTGGCCTGTACTCCATCCTCCTTTGGTAAAAGTACAATCAATCCTGACTTGCCCATTTTTTTTTTAACTTTTTATTCTGAAACTTTTAACTGAAACTTTTCATCTTGTCATTCATATCCTTACCTCTATTAACATGGTTATTTTAGAATTTCTAAGTGATAATCACAACATCGAGTTTGTTTGGTGTACGTATTTCTATTGTATGTTTTCTTTCTTCAGTCATTTGATCTTAAGTGTTATTATAGTTCATAATTTTTTGGTTTTGAGTGTCAAGTATGCAACGTTGAATCAATGCTTTGAAATTTTATATGGTATAATTTTCACCCGGATTGAATTTCTTTCTTTCTTTCTTTCTTTATTTTTTTTGGTTTTCTCAATGTTTCTTCTCCTACCCTTTCTTCAAATACTACCATTTCCATTATTTGAACAACTGCCCCTCCACCACTTGTGTGGTTTGGTGGGTGTAGTAGTTTCCTAGGGTTGGCATAACAATGTACCACAAACCATGTGGCTTTTTCAGGAGGCCAGAAATCCAAAAGTAAGGTGTCAGCAGAGCTGGCTTCTTCTTGGGAACTCAGAGAAAGAATTTGTTCCTTGGCTTTCTCCAGCATCCAGTGGTTGCTGGCCATCTGTGATGCTCTTTGGCTGTGGACCCAACACTCCGGTCACTGCCTCCCTCATCACGTGGCGTTTCTCCCCGTGTGTCTTTGCTTTGTCTTCCTTTATGCAGGTCAATCTCTGTGTCTGTCCTCCTCTTTCATAAAAACACCAGTCACACTGAATGAAGGGCCCACTCTACCCCAGCATGACTTCATCTCAACTAATTACATGTTCTGCGACCCTACTTCTAAATAAAGCTACATTCTACGTTTCCCGGAAGGACTTGAATTCTCAGGGCACACTAGTTAACCCAATAGAATGAGACAACCAGTCACCCAATTCAGACTTTTGGTTACAACAATTTAACTAATTAGACTCCTTCCCTGGAATTGTATATATGAAAGGCAAACTGGTAAAAAAATTTATCTCTTTCTGGTTGGATTACATAAGGACAATGTAAACCTGAAGCCTTTTTGAGCAATGTCTTTACAGAATAAGGCAAATAGAAAGAGAAAAACAGAACAAAATGATGGGAGGGGTAGAACATAGGGAGGGAGAATCGGAGAGAGAAAGATCTGGAATTCCTGAAAGCAGTGTTATAGGCTTGGTCTAGACAAGGTTGAGAAGTATCATTTGAACACTTCAAGGTATGTGGAAAAGAATTGTACACCTAGAGTAAGTAAACTTATGTCTAAAACTTTACCCAGCCATTTACAAGAGCTGTAAAACTGGACCAATTACTAAAACACCCTTCAATCTAAGCTACTATTTTGGTAAAACAAAAAAAAAATTCATATTGCTTCTCAAAACCTATGTGGATTAAATGTACATGAGCACTATTTGCAGAGGTTAAATTTTTATGGCAGGGATAGTAACTGAATGGCTGGGGGCCAGCTTCAGCTTGCAGGAATTTTTTTTAAACCTATAAAGTGCTTTTTGTTTTGCTTGTTTCACTTTGGAAAAAATGTTTAAGTATAATTTTTGCCATTTTTTCAGCTTTATTGTGGTATAACTAAGCACACATTATTATTAACTATAGTCATCATGCTGTACTTTAGGTCTCTAGAACTTATATATCTTATAACTAGAAGTTTGTACCATTTTTTTATCTAATCATAGCTGTGTACATTAATGAAGTCTGGGGTACAATAAGCTGGTTTTATATACAGACATTTATATTCTTTTTTTAAAACTCATATCTTACAAGGGTACATGTGAATCTTTCTAAACGTAAAATATAAATGTCTTAACACAATAACCAAGAAAGTGCCATGAGGGCTATGTTAAGTAGTTTGATGAAAATATTTCAAATTGTTCATAAAACCAGCTCCTTGTACAAAAAAAAAAGTATATAAATTGTATATAAAACCAGCTCATTTGTTCATTTGTACCAAAAAAAAAAAAAATGGTACAAAGTGCTAGTAAGTTTCACAGGTACCGTTGTAAGATGCACCATAGGGGTGACCAACATCTCCCCTTCTTCTTCACCCTTCAACAAACCAAAAAATCAAGTTACTACACAATTTGGCAATCCTACTTCTGAGTATATAGCCACAGGAAATAAAATCAATATCTAGAAGAGATAGCACTCTTGTGTTCACTGTGGAAGTGTTTACAATGGTCAAGACACAGAATCAAGCTGAGTGTTCATCAGTAGATTAGTTTTTTGTTTGTTTGGTTTTGGTTTTTTTTGAGACAGAGTCTCAAGCTGTCACAGCTCACAGCAACGTTGGGCCCAAGCGATTCTCTTGCCTCAGCCTTCCAAGTAGCTGGGACTACAGGCACCAGCCACAATTCTTGTATGTAGTTACACACGCATGCATGCACTGTTTTCTTAAATGGTTTCAAAATATACATGTTATTCCATAAGTTGTTTTTTGATACAACAATAGATTCCTTATATAAGTATATGTAAATCTGCCCCAAATTTTCATAGCAGTATAATATTAAAGTTGTAAATTATTTATATATTTAACCATCCCGTCATTGATACACATTTGTTTTTCAAACAATAATGTTCTGGCTCATGTTGATACATATTTCTTGATGCACATTTGTCAACCTATTATATAGGATTATAACTCAGAGAGGTTAGATTACTGGGTCAAAATTAATGAACATTTTAGATTCTAACTCATGTGGCTGATCTGAAGAAGTCAATCACTAATCATCAATCCTTGACAAATCTTTCCTCTGATGTTTCGATGAAGTGTAGATCTGGTTAGATCTTGGTGAAGGCTCCCTAAATATAATGTGACCTTTTCATTTCACAAGAAAATTTATCTTGCTTGTGTTCTCTCTAAGTGCAAATTTCAACTGTTCTATGTCAAAAAATAAAGAAGAATGGCATCCAGTGCTCCGTTCCCCTCCCTGCCACCCCGTATCAGTGGAGGTACAGCTGTCTCTGAAGAGTAGATTAGACATTTTACTTCTGAGAAAGACAACAATGGAGACATAACTGACACTTCATACAACAAATCAGATGAGATGCCTAGAGGAAAGTCAAGTGATAAAGAAACAAGGCCCTGTGCCAAAATTCCTAAGAGGCAGGATGTGTCTTGCGATGTGCTCCAGCTGCAGCGGAAATGTGAGAAGACTCAAATGGTTAAAAGGAAATAGTCTGGCAAATGAGAAACTTGTGTGTTGCAGGATGTGTTTCTACAGTTTTTTCTAGCTCTTTGTTGTTATTTAATACTGTGCATATCCATTTGCTTGAAAGGCTATGGTACATAGATACTGATTCCCCTCTACTGTTGACACCACGCCTTTGCATCTTACCTGTAACTTTCCCGTGAAAATACCACTGAAGAGGCAATGAATTGTAAAAATGGCTACGTTTTCCTCCAAAATAATTTTCACTAATATGTGTTTAGAAATTTATATAAGTATTCCAATGACATAGGTTTATTGTAAAATGTATCTTTATTCTGGGGAAAGAATATCCTATTATTTCATAACAGTTTTGCCCAAAGGGCAAATGTAAACTGAGATTAATGGACTCATTCCTTAAAAAATCTATACAATGTAGGAAAGGACAAATAACATTACTCTCATTAAAGATTCTATATTCCATAGAAAGAGCACTAGCATGCTGTGAGCTTAACTGAACATAATTTATGAGTGGGGAAATCTAGAATATTTGTAACAATAGCTTTTATTTGTGAAATATCTGTAATTCTCAAAGCACTTTTGAATATCCTACTTGGAACAATTTCATGGTGATCAGCAACCTAGTGAGTTTTGCAAAATAGGTGCAAAATTTGATTCACTGATGTTACCTCAAGTTCCTATGTAAAAGGTCAGAGTATAAATTTATTCAGTAAGCAATTTTGATATTAGAAAACTGAGAGGCTAAGTGTAATACCCAAGATCACACTAGTTACATTAGTTAGTAACCGGACAAGGCCAACATTTCTGTAGACTTCAAGGGCACAGTTACTTAAGTTCTACTTGCATTTATCTTTTTCTCCCGAGAGGAAATATGCTCTTACCCGCAAGGTTTTTAGTTTGCCCACTACGTCAAGAATGGCCATTACGACTTTAGGGCCACTCTCCACAAGAAGACATTTTTCTTCTTACTGAATTACTTCACTATATTTATTGTCATTTGGCATTAGCTATGCTGTTTTGGCTCCAATGAAGAAATAGTATTTTCAAGTTGAAAGGGATAAAAATAGACTCGAAAATTTCAATAGAGCCTGAACAAACATGAAGAGAGAGAAAAAAGAATAGCCATCAACTTTTAATGAGTTCACACCTCTATGGCCAGAAAATGTGGTATGGTGAAAGAGTATAGGCTCTTGTGTCCAACTTGGGTTTGAATTCTGAATTCTGCTTGCTATAAGAAATATGGTCAAAATTCTTCTTTGCTACCTTGAGTTTTGCCAACCTCAATGGTAAAATGAAGAAAATAATAGCTACATCATAGAATGTTTTTGAAGATATAAAATAATGCCTATAAAATAATTGTATTTCATGGGTTCTTAATAAAATACAGCAACAATAGACTTGCTAAATTTACTTACATGTCATACGATATCTAGAATATATTCCTAATGAATAGGTTTTTACCAGATTTGGGGAGTAGGGAAGCAATGAGTACCAAGACTTAGCAACTATTCACAGAAATCAAGTCATGCTATACCAATCTCACCACCTAATAGTGTGATACTAAATTGGAGGTCAGCAGCAAAACACAGTACACAGGCCAAATCTTGTCTGCAAATATATGTTTTTATATGTCTGAGATGTAAAAAAAAAAAAAAATACAGTTTTGAATAGAAAAAAACCACAGAATGGTTATATTTGTTTACAGGAAAAGTATACAAAATTCAAATTCGAGTGTATATAATCACGTTTATTGAAACATAGCCCACACTTATCTACTATTATATAAGGCAGCTCTTATATTACAATAACAAACATTGGAACAGAGACCATATGACCTGCCAATTCTAAAATCTTCAAGCCCTTTACAGAAAAAGTTTCCAGACCCTGTACCAGAATATTAGGTTAGAGAAATTTCCTGAACAACATGTATTATCTCTGTATTTAAGAAGGTATTTAACAAAGCCACTGATGGCAGAGACTATTGTCTAACAAACTTACCATACTTTATCTTTGTATGTTAGGCTAAACTCTGGGAAGTGGCAGCCCATTAATGCTCATATTTCCTAGGCATCTTTTTTCTAGATGGGTCATATGACAAGTTTTTCCAGTGTGCTATGAGTGAAAATAATGAAGCTTCTTTCCAGAGAGGGATTTTATGAAGCAGGTGTTTCTTCCAGCCAACTAGACTCAGAGGACTCAAAGAATAACAAAACCACAGAATGTCAGGAACCTCAGGCACTGGATCACACATGGAATAAAGTTATCCACCTACCAGAAAAATCTGATTTGTACTATTATTTGAGTAAAAAAGGAAGTTCAATTGCTTTATCACTGGAACTTAGGGTGTTTATTATAATAGTGTTTTCCTAACCAATTCGCTTCTCAGGATACCCTCCTAGAAAAAAACAACACTTGAATGGATTCAGAGATTTCAGAGATGAACAACTGATACCAATATGGACAGGTTAGGCATACCACAGAGTTTTTCTATCCTTGGCCTTATCATGATAATCAGTACTATGAAATTGACACAAGCATTTTCAAATGTTTTGAAGGTTGCCCATTTTTGAGTAATTACTATTTATATTTCCTCAGAAAATTCACAGTAGATAGAATAATTGGGAAAAATAATCTCAGAGATATCAGCTCAGTCTTAAGTAGAATTAAAAATAAAAATAGAGATAGCTAAGTAGAGCTACCTTGCAAAGAATTATGCTCTTTACAAAATGCTCAAGCAATAAATGAAAAGCTCTCATTATTTTGACAAAAAGTAGTCTGTAATTATTCAAGAAGGTATACTTTTAATCCCTTTAATTCCTTCTAACTTTCCATTTTTTAATTTCATCACTAAAAGTTTTCTTGTTCTAATCATAGACTTCCCAGTTAGTTTCAGTAAATTGACAAGTCAACAAGATGAAAAGATAATTCTGTCACTCTGACACTCTGATTACCCATAAATTGACCATATTCACTGGTCATAAACATATAATTCAGGAGTTCCTAATTAAATTATTCATTATGTTATACAGGAGATAAGGTACAATGGGGACAAGGAAAATAACTTGAAGTATTGGTATACTTGTTCCTATGTGTCCAAGGAAGATAATAACAACTAATAATGGCTTCACTAAATGATGAAGTTATTTATTTATTTATTTATTCATTTATTTTTGAGATAGAGTCTCGTTTGGTCACCCTCAGTAGAGTGCCATCATGTCTTAGCTCACAGCAACCTCAGACTCTTGGTCTTAATTTGTCCTCTTGCCTCTTCCTCCTAAGTAGCTGGAACTACAGGTTCCCACCACAACGCTCAGCTATTTTTAGATATGGGGGTCTTGTTCTTGCTCAGGCTGGTCTCAAATCTGTAAGGTTAGGTGATCCACCCACCTCGGCCTCCCATGTGCTGGGATTACAGGTGTGAGCTACCATGTCCAGCCTATTGATGAAGATACTTCATCATTTCACATCAAAAAATCTGAATTTAGCTGAGAGAACATTAAGAAAGCAAAGTTGACATCATATGTAATACTATGTTAGTAATTATGTAATAATTAATAAATTATAATAAGACAAATTGGTATTTTGTACCCCTGATATGATACCCCAAGAAGAGTTCATCACTTCTTGGTCATTCTGGACAAAAATGGGTAATCTATCATGAGAATTTATGCAATATTCTGCTAAATAATTGACTAGTACTTTTCCAAAGTGTGAAGGTCATAAAAGATAATAATGATTAGAAAATTATCACAGGCCAAATGTGGTGGCTCACACCTGTAATACCAATACTTTGGAAGTGGGCAGATTGCTTGAGCTCAAGAGTTTAAGACCAGCCTGAGCAAGAGTGAGACCCCCCCCCCCTAAAAATAACCAAGTGTTGTGTCAGGCACCTGTAATCCCAGCTACTCGGGAGGTTGAGGCGAGAGGATTGCTTGAGCCCAAGAGTCTGAGGTTGCTATGAGAGATAATGTCACAGCACTCAACTGAATGAGGCTCTGTCTCAAAAAAAAAGAAAAAAGAAAGAGAAATAAAGAGAGAGAGACAGAAAGAAAGAAAGAAAGAAAGAAAGAAAGAAAGAAAGAAAGAAAGAAAGAAAGAACGAAAGAAAGAAAGAAAGAAAGAAAATTAGCACAGTAATAAGGAAACTAAGGAGACATAGCAACTAAATTCCATTTGGGAGCCTTCATTGAATCTTGAAACAGAGAAAACAAAGCTATTAGCAGTAAAATCCAAATATGTACAGTTTATTTAATAGTACTATACCAATGTCAGTTCATAGTTCTGATAATTGTGGGCTGTGGTTATATAAGATGTTAACTTTAGAGGAGGCTGAGTGAAAGCTATACAGAAACTGTCTATTATTTATGTAGCTTTTCTATAATTCTAAGATAATTTCAAAATAAGAAGCTAAGGAAAATAAATGGAGCTGGTGGTTCAGATACAGTATAGTGATACAGGAACGTTAGTAGGGCCTACCATTTTTTTACTGCTTTTCCATTCTACTATTCTTCCTTACTTCCTTTTTGTCTCTAGGCCCATCTGGATGGTCTCCAGTAAAGCTCAGATCTGCATATTTCTATCCTGTTCTGTTCACCAGCAGGCAGCTTTCTACAGATTGAGTCAACTGTGCATCCTGGTCTTAGGGTTTCTATTAAGACAACACCAGGGGCAGGACACAGGGCCAGAAGAGTGTGAGGTTAGGAAATTACTACCCTGGCTCTTTCCAGTTTAGGCTAAAGTTTGTAAGAGCCTGAGGTGCTGGTGACAGCTCCTGTGGGGCACCCCTCTCTAAAGCCACAGTCAGAGCTCTCTACAAGTTCATACAATAATTCCCTCTTCCTGTATGTTCAGATGCTGGGATGCCAACTATTCCTGCAGTTGCCTTTGACCCCACTTACATTTTACTCAACTCTCAAGGACCAGATTTGCACATGCCATTTCATTCTTGCCTGAACTCTGATACATTTCCTCATAGTAATGAAATAGTCCATGTAGTTCCAAGCATCAGGTCTTTTCTCATACAATTAGAAACCAAGTGAATAGTATTCATGGGGATGAAAAACAAGTGTCTGCTATACAGGACTTCAATTCTAGTTGTGCCACTCATTGGCTTCATGTTTGGCACACAGTGAGTGTTCACCAGCTCCTTAATGGAAAGCCAATCCTGTCACTCGGGATAAATATTCCTATTCACTTTCTCGCCAATCCTACAAAGAGTGCCAGCTCTGCCTTCAAATCTATCTAGAACTGCTCATCAGTTCTCACACTCAGTACCATCACAGTCCTAGTTCACCATCTCCTCTTTGAATAATTGTGTTTGGCTCCCTACATTAACACTCCCCCATCCTCCATGCTCCTCTCTCTCTCTCTCTCTCTCACACACACACACAGTGTTATCTTCACACTAGCTGGATAAATATTTTAAAAGGCAATTCAGATAACGTGGCTTTTATGCTCAAATCACTCACAATTCAGAGTAAAAGCTAATCTGTGTCTTGACAATGGCCATAAGGCCCTATGCGATCCGCCTGTTCCACACCTTGCCTCTCTTACCTAGTTGCTGTTGTTACCAAACAAGCAATGAGTTCACTGCTTGATGTGTGTCAAAGCCAATACTATGGGACCAGCTTTGATAAAAGAAATGCTTTATTGAGAGTTCACTGTCAAGGAGACAGGAGGCAATGCTCAAGTCTGTCTCCCGGGCTGTGAGCTGGGGCAGGTTTTACAGGCAGAGAGTAAGGAGGAATGATCTGACCGGATCATACCAAGGAGTAATACCAGGGATTGACCTGATTGCATCATGGGTCATGACAGGAGGTGCTCACTTCTTAATTCTGTTCTTATTCATTGGTCTTAGCACTTAGGCTTCACCCATGGTTCATCTGGACATGTTCACTTTCCATAACTTGCAATCTGGGAGTCCATGATAGAGTACTAAAACAACTCACCATTTCAGTACACAAAGTTGAACCAGATAGGCTGGTTTAGTTAAATTATAATCTTCTTTATACACTATCCAGCCACACTGGGTTCCTGCCTGTTGCTGAAACATACCAAGTATGTTTCCACCTCAGGTGATTTCCTGTTTCCTCTACCCTGAACTTTGTTGCCTTCCTGATCTTTCCTATTTCCTCTGCTCCCTCACTTCCTTTGGGTCTTCTCTCATTAGAATACACATTATCCTTCATGTCATGGCCTTTGTTCAGTGTGGTATCCAAAGTGCCTAGAATGGTACCTGATATATAAGTGGTACTTAATATTTGAGAAATAAAGAAACGTGCATTAATTAAATGCCAATCTGTAGAAATATCTTTTAGAGATTATTTTGCCCTTGGGATTGGGGGACATATCCTCATCTGAAAGAAAGAAAGAGAATTTGAACAAAATGACTACATTGGCTACTGAATAAGCTGTCCAGGAAAAAGGTTCAGCTTATCAAAGATTCATTGCACATTCCTCTCACAGAGCCAGTTTGACAGGAGACTTCTTTAGATAGTGAAAGACAAGTTATATGGATACAGTAAAAATAATTTTCTTGCTAAGGAAGCCAAAATATAAGCAGAAATTCTTGATGATACTCTTGATATACTAGAAAGAACTTTCCACAAACTTCATACATTGCTGATGTGTCAGCTATAGCTCTCTACACTTGACTGAGGAGCTATTAAAACAATTACTGGGTCATTAACAAGGGCTCTGAGATTATTTGTGAAACCACACCAGCAAAAAAAAAAAAAAAAAAAAAAAAAAATTGCTTTAATAGGCATATTAGCCCATGGTGTGTCCTGGATTTGGAAAGTTTCCAACTGTGTCCTGGCTCCATATCTTTTTATTCCTCTTATTCCTGAGGACACTCCAAAAGGCAGGTAGAAAGTGTATTTCAAATTTCATTAAAATCCCATCTATCTAGGCCTGAACTAGAGGAAAACTATTTCTAGAACATCTTTCATTCTAAGTATTCACATTCTGACCATCGGGAATAGGAAACAGAAAAATGACAAATTGGAAACAAAAGGAAAGTACAACCTCTCCCTTATACTCTTGGGAACCCAAGGACAAGATTCAATACTTTTTTTTCCCCATCATCTTTTAAAATCTTTTATAGCAAAAACTACCCACCTAAATCTTGGACAGTTTCTAAGTTGTTACAGTTTACCTTTCTATCCTTGACTAAGTTTATTCTGCACACTCCTCTCAAACCTGGGGCCTTTTCTCCTTTCATGCCTAATATCCTGGTGTTGACCATGCCCATGCAGCCTATAGCTGTTCTAAAATTTCCAGTGGGACAACTCATCCCCCTTTTTTCTCCCACAATGCCCCCAACTGCTTCCAAATTACTTTCTCTCTCCTGGAGGCAGAAGTTCTGTCCCTTCTCTACTGTCTAGTATGTATAGAGAAGAACATACACTTATATTCTAGTCAAAGTGGTTTACACAGATTATAAGTTACTATTAGACTGAACTAATCGCAGACATATTTGCATTTTTTCAACAAAAATGAATTAAATGTTATGTAACTTCCCATCTTTGAGAAAAATAGTACTGTTTTGTTTTATTTTGGCTTTCACTCTAACAGAAATCAAAGATACACAATAACACAGAGACCAGTAAGGAGGGTTTTAATTCAATTTTTATTTATAATTAAATGAAAAGCCAATCAACAGCCATTATTATCTTCTCCCTGCCTTTCCTCCCCTGCCCACCTAAGGTGGAATTCTTTATATAAAACCTAATCTATGCAGATACAGAGGTGAATATGCATCCCAATGGGATGACTATGATACTAACCTGAAACCCGGCAGGAAGTGGGGACAAGGGGACATTCTGACCCCAGGAACACTTTCCACACAGCATTCTCTCACAACTTTATTACTCATTTGGGACACTGAGGAGGAGTGTCTCCTGACTCATTTATGGAAACATGAAAAAAACAGGCCAACGTGATTTCTAAACAAGGAAATTTTTAACAGAGGACATACAGATGGATATTACATATTTTCCCTAACTATAGAGACCCAGGCTATCTTCAGACGGGACACAGAAATTTTGCAGAATCTCACTTCATTAAAAGGCAATAGTCAAAGTTTGCTTCTAATTTGAAGACTCAGGCCCCACTGGGTATTTTCTTCCCACTTTTCCTGAATAGGTAACAAGTACATGTTTGATTAGAAAAGTCTCTTCTTTTTTCTTTTTTTTTCTTTTATATCAGTTTTTCTACCAACTTCCCTTTCCATTGAAAATAATTGAGTAAAAAAACAAATCTTGGTATTCTACGTACAGGGTCTTGCTGTAATCAATCTGAACTCTTACAAGAACTAATACTGCTCCCATTTCATCTATTTCTTAGACCACCGAAGAGATCTATTTCCGTACTTTAAATACTAGCTGTTTGAAGTCTTAATATGGTTGAAAGCAAATGATTAGTAATGCCAAAAAACTCTTGACTCTTAATTTTGATAATTGTTTCTAAAAACTGAACAATAGGAAACATTTCATTTTCAGATGAGAATATTGCAAAATTTAAGAATCCAGTAGCTTTTCTCCAGAACATAAATGCAAGGGTGGAATCCTAAAGTGTTTCTAATAAGCATATTTCTTTACCATTCAAAACAGATAAGTATTTGACATATGCTAATTTTTTTCTCATGTGACAAAATAGACTGTATTAATTGCCTGTTGCTATATAAAAATTACCTCATAGGGCAGTTCCTGTGGCTCAAAGCAGTAGGGCACCAGCCCCATTGGTGGGTTCAAACCCAGTCCTTGCCAAAAACTGCAAAAAAAAAAAAAAAAATTACCTCATAATTCAATGGCTTAAACCAGAATAAATTTTTTTTCCCTCAGTTCCAAAGGGTAAAAAATTTGGAAGTAGATTAGATAAGTGATTCCAGCTTGATGTTGCAATCAAGATATTGGCTGCATCTGGAGTCTTCACTGGGGTGGGAGATAGAATTCCAAGATGCCTCGCTCATGCAGTTGGCAGGTGGAAGCAGATTATTAACAGGAGGCTTCAGTTCTTCAAAGTGTGGGCCTCATACTCCTTACAGGATTGTTGCATTTTCTTTGAACAAATAACCCAAGAAAGACCACAGCAAAAGTGACAACATGTTTGTAATGGACAGAATGTTTGTGTCCCTCCAAAACTCATGTGCTGAAATCCTAGCCCCCCATTTGAGTGTATTATTTGGAGGTGTGAACTTTGTTTGGAGATAACTCTTCAGAGCAGTGGTTCTCAACCTTCCCAATGCCTCAATATATTTTTTTTTATGTTGACAGATTTTTGTTATTAATCATAGCTGTTACATTAATGTAATTATGGAGTAAAAGGGGCTGATTTTATAGACAATTTGAAATACTTTCATCAAACTGGTTAACATAGCTTTCACCACATTTTCTTAGTTATTGTGTTAAGATATTTATATTCTACACTTAGTAGATTTAACGTGTACCCTTATAACATACATCATGGGTATGATCCCACCAATTATCCTTCCTCCACCCATCTCCTCCCTCTCCTCTTTCCCCTTCATCTTGGATTGTAGTTGTGTTATAGCATTCACATGGAAGTGTGGGTGCTTATAAATCGGTTTCATCGTAGGGTTGAGTACATTGGATACTTTTTCTTCCATTCTTGAGATACTTTGCTAAGAAGAATATGTTCCAGCTCCATCCACGTAAACATGAAAGAGGTATAAAGTTTGCACTGCTGGTGGAAATGCAATGTATTTTCATTGTTAAAAAGGGTTTGCGGCCCACAGGTTGAGAACCGCTGCTATAGAGTCATCATGAAGGAGATTATAAAAGGGATTCCAGAGAACTCTCCAGCTTCTTTTTCACCATGAGAGGATACAATAGGAAGAAAGCCAGGAAATGAGTCTCTGAACAGGTTCAACTGTTAAAGTTTCAGTCTCCTCATCTGAAAACATTTGACAAAATTTCAACTGAAATTAAAATAGTTTCTAAATGGCTAACATGAGTGCTTTTAAAAAATTATCTGCGAATTAGATTCTACATTTTTTTAGTATATTTTCATAAGGGGAGCAGTGAAAATACTATGCATGTAATTATCAATCCTGATTATTTCATTTTAGTATTTGCATATTTTCCTAATTTTATCTGTTTAAAATAAAGAAATAGTCAAAATGAATAATATCTTTAAAATCTTAAATGGGCTCAAACTGTTAAAATCAAAGAAACATCTTCCTCCACTTAATCACTCCCTTCCCAGAAGTGCAATGGGCTTCTCTGCTGGAAGGAGGGAAATGATTTTTTAAACTGACTCTCTGCTTCATCGTCTCCTGCTTTAGTCCTTTTATTCTTGGCATTGATAGAAAGGTAAAAGTTCTAATTAGAATACATTGGTCCAAATAAGACTTCGGCTTGAGATTTTTGAAAATCTTCAGAGAAATGAAATATTCTCAAGATTCTGAGAGTCAACCTTGCCCCTCTGGAAATTAAGCATAATTACTTCGCTTAAAGTATTATTTCAAAATTCAATCGATCTACTCCCAGTAAAATTTCTTGGTTCTAAACTGAGCTTGCCCTTTTTTCTCTTTTTTATCCTGGACTTACAGCAGTGCTCTTTTATTTTGTGAAGCACCCTGCAGGGAATAGAAATGCTTCACAAATTAAACAGTCTTTGAACGAATTCAATATGGAAATGAAGACTTTTATACTAGAAATTCTATGTAACTTCAGTCATTTTCCTTTGTGCCAATGGTGATGGTGAATTTTTGCATGAATATTCATATCTGCTCTAAATTTTTTGCTAAGAAATCTCTAGTATTACAAAGGTTTTGTGCACGTGCTTGTAGACATGGTTAGGCAGAGTTCCATCGTTCTATTTCATGTTACAAGGTGTAGTTTTTGTATTCTTCCCTATATTTGGTCAGCATTCTGAGATGCTTGTCTAGTAACTGGGCTCTGCTCTGCTGTCCCCTATTCTTTTGGTCTGTCCTCATAAATCACTTGTCCCAGTCCCTAGATGACTCTTGTTTCTCTTCTGAACTCATTCCAGATTTGCTTCTTAATTTCTATATACATATATTTTTTTATTTTTTTAAATAATAAGTTGGGCAGCCTTAAATGTATTTCAAAGCTTCACTCAGAAGGAAACTTATGCATTTTGGCTACCATCCTGAGATAGATATCCCCAAAGGGCAAGCAGTATATAATAGGAAAAACACAGGAGTACAAATTAGGAAGCCCAGTTCCAGGTCTCGCTGTTATACTGTTGTTACAGGTTTGCTTTGTATAGTTGAGAAAATCACCTAAGTGCCCTGGTCTCTATGTATTCATTCATTCAAGAAGCACATAGCATGTGAGTACTTGGGGTTTCAGTCATGTGTAATAGGGTCAGTTTCTTCCTCCTTATAACTTTAATTGCAGCTAGGATTGATAAATTATAAACAATTAAGCAAAATAGAGTAGAACGTGCATAATTGACCAGCTCCCTACACTGACCACCTCCATATCTGACAAGTTTGTTATGGCTCCTTGGATAGTCAACTTACAGAGGTTGCCGTATCTAGAATCTTTAAATTTGATAGTAATTTTTTTCTTTTTTTTTATTAAATCATAGCTGTGTACATTGATACAGTCATGGGGTACAGTGTGCTGTTTTTATATACAATTTGAAATATTTTCATCAAAGTGGTTAACAGCCTTCATGTCATTTTCTTAGTTATTGTGTTAAGACATTTATATTCTACATTTAGAAAGATTCACATGTACCCTTATAAGATGAACCATAGGCATGATCCTACCAATCACCCTCCCTCCATCCAACCTCCCCTCCTCCCCTTTCCCCATATTCTTGGGCTATAATTGGGTTATAGATTTCCTATGAAAGCTATAAATTAGTTTCATAGTAGGGCTGTGTACATTGGGTGCTTTTTCTTTCATTGTTGATAGTTAATTTTTAATGAGTGTCTTAGTCAACCTTGTGTTACTAAAAGGAAATACATGATACAGGTAACTTATAAAGAAAAGAGGTTTATTTAGCTAATGGTTCTGCAGACTGTACGGAAAGCATGGCACTGGCTTCTGTTTGGCTTCTGGTAAGGATTGTTGTGCTATGTCTAAACATGGTGGAGAAGGTCATAGGGAAAGCGGGCATGTGGGAAAAGGGACAAATCGGAGGGGCATCCTGGCTTTATCACAACCGACTTTGGCAGGAGCTAACCCTCTCCTCCGGTGAACCAATCCCGACTCAAGAGAGTGAGGACTCACTACTGTGATGAAAGCACCAAGCCATTCGTGAGAGTTAAGAAATTGCTGAGCTAAGAATTAAAAACGTTTTTATGTTCCGGAAAAATCATACAGAACTATCTGCCCTCAAACGTAAAAACCCACCTTCATCCTTCCTCTGAACTCCCTATGATCTATCAACTCTAGATATCTCCCTTGTTCACTTTCAGGTCCAAAAATGCCAGGCTTTCTCCTTTGTCTTTGAAGCACTTCTCATTATTGCACGTTGTCCATATTGCAACTGCCTGGATAAAATCATATCACAATTCCTCAATATATTTGGTCTTTCACGATCCTCTCTGAACTCTATTCTCCTCACCTATGCTTCTTCAATATCTGAAGAATGACAAATCCATAGATTCAAACATGTGTGTTTGTTTAAGTCATAGTGGAGTCTGTTTTTCACTCAATTTCTCAACCAAAAAATAATTATTTTCCCCTTTATAACTAACTAAATTTGTAGGACCACTGAAAAGAGGGAGTAGGAATCTGATTAGCCAGCATGCCCTCACTTAGTAGCCATCATGGTGTTGTATTTATGCAGGGTTTTGAGTCGTTTGATTCTTAGTCACATCTAGGATAATTTATAGCCTAATGAACATTAGCGAAGTACCATAATCATAAGGAACATTTCTATTGAACAATAAACATTTTGCAAATTCACCTTAAGAGAAGCTTCATTAAATCCATAAATTACATCCATTAATTAAAGACACTCAGGATATCATAATTTTGTAGTATTTAAAAAATATATTTTAAAAGATAAAATATGGTGCAGATCAAAGCTTATTTGGAAATAAAGACTATCCAGAACCAAAATGTGTTTTATGTGGAAAAATAAAAGTAAATAATATCTTGAAATCTTCTCTTTCATCTCACCTCAATCATAAAACAGAACCCAAAATATTTAAAAGCCCAAGTTCTTTTAAGTGTAAAATAAAATATCAGCAGTTGATAATGTCATGTTTGTTCATTTTAATACTGCAAATCTTTATTAAAATTTAATATTTATTTTAATACCTATGGCCCCAAAATCAGGCTTGAGATAATGCCATTTTAAGGTTTATCAAGAAGTGAAGCTTTTTCTTTTTTCTTGCGTAATTATTTTAAAATTAATTAGTCAGAGTATGCTACTTGCTAAGTATCATTAATGTTTATGCTAAAACCTTAAAGACCAGCTTTAACAATTATAACCTGATATAAATGCATTTTTCTAAACATCATATTTCTGTATCACTCAAAAATGATAAAATAAAAAAAAAAAACCTAAGAGTTTGTCTTATAGTAAAGGAGGTTTGAGGCAAACATTGAAACACATATGCACAGACTCAGATGAAAGGTAGCTATGCTCTTTTTCAGTCATAACATTCTACAGACGTGCCATGATAAAAAATGTGGAGTGAGTGTGCTTATTTAACTCTAACTTCTGAAAACAAATAAAGGAATGAGTTGTAATAGCATATGTTATTTCAACTATTATAATCGCTACAATTACATTAAAAAGGAAGAAAAAGTGAAAACCCAATGTCTTAAATAAATACGCCCTTTCTGCCGTTTCCAGTCCCATTTTGCGCTGCCATACCACTTTCATTAACAGAACAAAGATTAATTCCCACTAAATGATAGCTTTCACATTGCAAATTCTCAGTAGATAATTGCGATGGGTTTTGTTTTTAAATTGAAACCCAGAAATATAGTTCCTTTTCTCGCTTTCATTTTTAAGATATCACTATTAAATTTTATTTGCATTCTTTCTTCCTTAGCTTTATTTGTAAGAACTCAAACTTCAGGCTCATCCCTAAATTCCCCCTGTACCCAAGCACAATACTGAAGTCTTTAATGTGGACTTTCTTTCTCTTTTCCTTCCCCAACCTGTCTCTCTTTGTGAGGTTTATCTTTGTGATACTACCATCTTGAAGCATCTAACTGGTTTCCTACACCTTCATGGATTCATTTACTTATCTAATAGCTCTAGAGTTTTTCACACCATTCTATACGAAGTTTTGGAAAAATGCTAATACCCCTTGCACACTACATCAGACACAATTAATTTGATGAGTCACCAGGAATGATCAACTCTTTTGAGTTTTCTGTAGTTTCAACACACTGAAAGGTTTGTTTCTCTGAAGATGTAGAAACCACAGGCATTGATGCCCAGTCAGTACTAGAAAGAGGTTTACCAAGAAAGACCTGGGAATCACATCCTTATTTCTTGTAAGTCTTCTGACACTGTGAGATCTGAGGAAATAGTAACAAGGCAGAAGCCACCTCACAGCCAGATGTAAAAGTACAAGTGATAAACATAGAAATAATTGAGTAGCCTGGTAAACCTGCATTGATACTATGGTAGAAAGAAAAGCGTGTTGGTGTACAAACCAACAGTGAGCTGGGTTTACTGCAGGTGTAGCATCATGTGTGATAATGTGTCAAAGAAGCCGAGAACTGAGCCTCGAGGACTCATCTCAGGTTCTGTAGCGGAGAAAGTTGGATTTGCAGATGTCAGAGGGTAAGAAGATGGACATATTCTGCTAGAAACTTTATTTCTGAAGTCTCTACGGAGCTCTTGGCTAAATCCTATGCCAACTTCTGTCTGCACTATTCACTTTGACCTGTAAGCAATTATTCTCTTATATTTGTTATTCAAATGTTTTCTAAATATTTAGTGACCTTTTGGATGCCCCTTTTATGTGAACTTTTGTCTTGCACTACGGGCATTACTAGCATTCCACTAATGAAGAGTGAAATGACAGACTGTGATTTCCTAAACAGTCTTACATCTTCAGCATTAAGCATGTGACCCAGGCTCTGCCCATCAGATGAACAGACCTCAAACTTTTGAATTGGAAGACAGAGAGTTTAAAAAGAAGCCATCCTGTCCTTTGGTGAGGGGGCCGTCACAAGCAGCCTACTGTCTAGAGGCCAAAGTTCCAGCAACAGTGTTAAGTGACCAGCATGGTAGGGCACTTACCACGCTGTACAGGAACCAACTGCAGCTTCTTCTGTGGTATGACCGTGGCCATTGGTCCACTACTGGCCACCAAATGAGTTCCCTGGCCCTTCCAGAGATTCTGTTCGCTACCCAATATTATTTAATAAAATACTTGTCTGTTTTAAGAATTCAGATTGATTTATTTCACTTGCATCCAAGAATTATGAATTATAAACTGTCATTCACAAAGCTCTTTGAAGATTGAGTTATGTCTTTCTTTCAGCACTTCGTAATAGTTGGTAATCACTAAGGATTGATTAGACTGAATCAAATGATTCAGATATTTCTCTAACAAAGACTTGAACGAAAGGTTGCAAGCTGGTTGCCCAAACATAAATCTAATAAACAGGTATGATTTCTTTGGTTTTGGGGGTTTTTGATTGTTTTGTTTTATTTTTAATTTACCCGGTGGTTTAAAAGTCTGATTTCCAGCTTTACTTTAAATATAGCTCTCAAATCAATGATTCTACCTTCAACACAACACTCAGCAAGAACTTAACTGCCCAATTTATACAGCACTGTCCAGTGTGCCAGAGTCCACTCTTGGCCCATTTCACTCACTTTGTTCCCTGTATAAACCTATAACTATTTTGCTGTAGTCTTCCAACATTATAGAGTTTAAAAACTAGGATATTCACTTGCTCAGAATGCATGAAAATACTCCCACACATCGGATTAGTTTGCATGTTACCATTTATCACTTATCTCTAACTTGGAAGAAATGAGCAAGAAATGACCATAATTACCAGCATAGGACCATGAGCCAGAATGTGTGTGATAGAATCTTGGCTCAACGTCCTAAGCGTTCTGTTTCTCCGTTTCATCCTCTGTAGCATAGGGATAATACTCGCGCCTCTCTGCCATGGAATCACTGTGAAAATTAAATTAAACTAGCAAACAAAGCACTCAGAGCAAAGCCTCGATAAATATTATCTTTCATTATAACGTCATTTATAATCTCCTATCCAAATGAGGTTTTGTGATTTCTATGATTTTAATTATAAATATAAATTGTGTTTTTAGGAACTTGCAAAGTCTTTTCAAACCTCCATGGGTGTAGATCTATAGATATATGTAGCATATATATAATTAGAACTCAAGATTGAGTATTTTCATCTATTTAAAGAAAACAAATCTGTAAATTAACAAGAGTATAATTTTGATACATTATGACTTGAGAAAGAAGAATTTATAATAAATTGCCTGTCTTAAAAATAATGTCTATGAAAGCCCAAGCATTCATTTTCTTCCTTTCCTTCACCCTTTCTGGACAATGACTGGGTAAACCTATTACTGGTCAAAGCAATGTCCTAGTACTCTGCCTGGATAGCCCCTACCCAAACCATCAAAGAGTTCTGTCCTTCCGCCAACTAGCTCTCCACAATGAAGTTAACAAAATATGCCAAAATACCAATGAAATAACATTTAGTGAGCACCTACTAAGTACTAAGTCTAGTCTATGGATAAAGAGAATCTGTAGGGCTGCAGATGACTAACTCCTGCTCTTCAGGAGACCTAATAAGGACCTGAGTATAGTAAAATAAAGAAAAAAGAAGTGATTTGAGCATTTTGCTATTCTGATTAGACAATATTTTCCTAAAATTCTCTTAGAAATGTAATACATTTATTCTTTAAGTTTAAATATTTTTCAAACTATCTTTATGTTTTTTAATCAGTCTCCACTGAAATAATATTTGCTTATCATTAGCGAATCCAGAAGGAACGTTCAAAATGCAATTTTCTCTCTGGGGCCATTCTGTTCCAAATTTATTGTTACATCTTATCTTGTCCTCCGAAATAAGAACCTGCTTGCTGGCAGACGTGATGGAGGAAATTCACCATTTCTGGACAGTAATCATGAAATTCTTTGCACATATGATTGCTTCAGAGTAATATCTTTTTGGCTATAATGTTTTGAATCTCTTTAAAAATGTTTATTTTTATCCTCACAGAATTTCTTTAAGGATGTCAGACAGCATTTTTGGCATATTGATTTTATGTATAAATAAGGTGACGAAAGTTAATTGATTTGCCCTGGGCCACACAGCGAGTCTAGGTAGGAACAGAGATTAGAAACCTAGTTTTTTAACTTCCAATTTAAGACACTGTATACAACAAAGATCTCACACACACATGCACTGGTGTGTGGCTCGCGGAGCTATCTCAAGCACTGACGGAGTTTCAGGACGAGCTCACCAATGTAATTGCTTTTGTTTTTCACTTCAGCACCTCAGAGTAGAAATTCTCACAGCTACTTATCTGTGAAGTCTCAGACTTTGTTCTTTCCAGGAAAGCAGTGCCATACTGAGAAAATCTAAAAAGGAAATGCACTTTTTATACATACAGAATACACTGGAATAAAATCTCCACTGATGTAAACTCACAATAATGACTTTGATAATGACCTTGTTAAGAAAAATCCAAAGTGTTTATAGTGTGTGATTTGAATAACAGAGTGTCAAGATTATTGTAGGTTCCAACTCAGTCTGCAAGGCCTAACACTGCACCTCCAAACAGATTTAATACTGCAGGGAGCCCTAGGAGGAATCTACATCCTTCAGGTGTTTCAGTGAGGATATCCCATGGCCTAATCAGATTCCTCATAGTCACCCTTTATGCTCTCTGCCTCAAAGTAATCTTAGACTACAAACCTGGGGATAAGATATTTCTGGACAGTGTCTTCAGATAAGAGGGGGTAATGTCTACCTTTGCTTCCTTTTAGAATAAAATAGTGGAATTCTAGGGTGGTGCCTGTGGCTCAGTGGGTAGGGCCGACCCCATATACCGAGGGTGGCAGGTTCAAACCCGGCCCTGACCAAATTGCAACAAAAAATAGCTGGGTGTTGTGGTGGGCACCTGCAGTCCCAGTTACTTGGGAAGCTGAGGCAAAAGAATTGCCTCCCAAGCGCTGGAGGTTGCTGTGAGCTGTGACGCCACAGCACTCTACTGGGGACAATAAAGTGAGACTCCATCTCTACAAAAAAAAAAAAAAAATACTGGAATTCTAAGAAATCCATTCTGGTTAATCTGCAATGTGTCAAATTAAAATGCCTCCTTTAGAGACTCACCTTCTAGAAATTTGATAAGATTGATTCTTAATTTTAGTGTCTTCAAAATAAGAGTATTGACCTATTCAAGCTCTAAATTCTTAGATCCCTCCAAAATAGCATCTATAACATAATATTAGAGGCAGTATCAGCCTTGGAGAATATCTGGCCCAATAGTCTTCAAACTGTGATCTGAAGAAAGTCCTCACATTGAAGAATAATTATGGCAAAAAAAATGAAGCATTAAATTAACTGAATTCCATGTTTCCCAGCAAATGGAATCTTCTTAATTATGGAATTCTTGATTTGACCAGTTTTATATAATGTGCTTCCTTGCCTTAAAAGCTTGAAATAAGTAATCTGATTAAATGTCCTACTTGCCAATGAGGAAATTAAATCCCAGAAAAATCCAAGGAGCTTGCCCAAGATGCACAGCTACTTGGTGGCAGAATATGAGCATCAGATCAAAACTGACAACTCTTGTTTTTCTTAAAATTTTGTTTAAAGTAATTTTAACGTCATTGAGTCAGCTCACTGAACTCACTGTGTCATTGTCTCCCACTGGAAAATCTTAAAAGTACGAAAGGCCTGGAAAGAAATCCACGCATTTAATGGTGTGAGCTACTGAGAGAAATCAAGGGAAAGATTTATTATTCCAAATTCTAAGAATTCATTTCAACAAAGTTTCTCGCCAGCTCATTGCAATTTACTGTATGATTAGCAAATGATTAACAAATATTATAAGAGTGGTTCAGAGTTTATCTCCTACAAAGGTATAGTCTAAAAAAAAAAGTTAAGAAAACAAAATATGAACAAACCACACACTACATTAAATTGGTTATTTTTTCCTTCCTGCTTAGGAAGCCTTATGAAGAATGTACCTGCCTTTTAGGATAAGAAATATCATACCCCAAACATTTTACCAAATGTCTAAAGGGCAAAAGAAAAACTAAAATTCAAGTTTGGTGTTTTGTTTTTGAATGGCAACTAAATATACTTGTTTTCCTACCAAAAAATCTGTAATTTAATATTTAAACAGATACTTAAATCAAAAAGATACTTAAATCAGGAAGAACCTTAAATTTTGTTTCACAGTATTTAGGTAGATGTACACAAAGCAGGCTTTGAAATCTTTTGAAGCCATGAGCACATGAAAGTAATATTTTAAACAAATACCAATCGACTTTATTGCGTTTTCTTTTTTACAATCTTTTCTTCCCCATTAAAAAGTGTTAAATAAATACTAGGACATCTGGAGCACTTGTGTTTTCATTTGCGTTCTCACCGTATACCAGAAAGTCTGAAACCTCATACAATATTCCTAAACCACATCAGTATTTTCAAGATAGATTTTTTTTTTGTCATGCTGAAAATTTAGTCATTATCTTGAAAAGTAATTATAGACTTCACTAGAATTCTAACACTAGAATTCACAGGTATCAATTTCTCACAAAAAATATTTTAAAACAAATTTTTTTTGTTGTTGTTAATGTATGCTTACAGTACTCAATGCTGCCAAATAAGCTTTTGTTCTTGGGCTTAACTTTGGCAGATTGTCTGGGTAGGGTTCTTGTTCCCTAGACAACCAGCTAATGAAAAAATATATATATTAAGGTTCATATGACACAGATGAGACCAGCCTGGGAAATGAGCTTCCTTTTCTCACTTGTTCAGCAGTTATTCCTCTGGGATGGAAGCATCTGGCCTAGCTGATTAAAGCTTCCTCTACCTGCCTAGAGGCAGTTTATAATCCAATTTCTAATCTAAACCCAAGCATTTCACTGCTGTGGGTAATCATACACTATCTCAGTGTGAAGAATCGGTTTGTGCTTGAAAAAAAAAAAGAGTTAGTCTGAAGTTTTATAAAACCCCACTGTTTGCCTTAGGAGTTTAAATAAGGGCCCTGTGTGCTCTGAGGGCCTGTGATCTATGCCTCCCACGCTACCCAGTCTGCTGACCCAGCTGCCTACTAAGACACGTTCTATAAATCCAAATGGATGCGTGTTCCTTCCCGTCCCACACACTAGGCAGCTGCACCCCTTACATACAATAAATATGCAAAAAGTTATGCCCCTTGGCTTGGTATCAAGTGTTGGGCTGAAAACGAATAAACTTTTCTTAAACAAAATATACAAAATGTCTTTGTGAGACAGTCACCCACTGCAGCAGGCCCAGCACTGGAGCAAATGAGCTTGAATAGGACAGATCGGGCTGCAGGAGGCACTTCCTGAGAATTCCTGGCCATGACCGAGGAGAATAGGGGGTGGGGGGAAGCTTTCCAAGAAGCTATGAGTAACTTTCTTAACATTTTAAGCAGATGAATATTTAAAGAAGAAAAGAATTTACCCTAGGTCAGAGTGACAAATGAGGACAGTGGCTTGACATTTCCTGGAAATCTAATTGATTCAAAAAATACCAAAAAAAAAAAAAAAACAAACCAAAATACTTACCAGTCCCTCATGGATATGACAATTGATGTCATGGATTAATAGAAAATTTTAGGAATGAAGCTTTATTTCAAATGTTTGTTACAAAGTATTCTTGAAGGAAAATTTTGATCTGTTTCTATCTGAATGCTAGCTAAACATGACCTTTAAAATTTTCTTTTCACACAATATTTTTCCTGAGTCATCTAAGTCTAAGAATCAAAGGGAATGTATGTCTTTTCTGGAATTTTTTTTAATACTCGTTTCCTCCTGGTTTTTGTATAACTTTAAGCATTTGGACTAAAATCTCAGAACTGGCTACAGTTCTCTTGGGAAAATGTGAGTATCTCTAATTTCAGAGGAAAAATTTTCACTAATGACTGTAAGACAAAAAAGTCAGACAAAAAAGTCCTGTGCAATTCTATTCCATTATGTCCTTATTATGTCAGTACTAATTCTTCCCACTGTTTGGTTTCATCAAATTCTCAGCTTTTTCGGAAAATATTCTGAGAAGGATTGATATTAAAGAAAAAAAAAGGAAAGTACATATACTCAAATTTCTCAAAAAATCTTTCCCCAAGATTCTCACTCCTTCTGAAAAACACTTTCCCATTAGACTATTTTTTTATATTTCTCATTATTTAGGGGTATAAACTTTCCTTTTTGACTGTTTCTCTACATAATTCCATTAGACTATTTGCCACCCTCTAAGAAAATCCCCTCTGTAGTATCACTGAATTACTTTAGCTGAGGCATGTTAAAATAAAGAAAAATTAATAGAACTTCCCTTTGTGCCATGTGGTTTATAAAATTGGAAGAAATTAAATCTGAAAACAAGTAATATCTTGCCAAGTAAAAATGTAAATAGTTTGAAAAATAAATCCAGTCATAGAAATAAAATAATGTTACAGTTTGGCAAATAGAGTGAAATAATCTCCTTAACCTCTTCACCATCTTAATCAATTAGCAATACTATGTGTGAATATATTTGTGTATTTCTTCTCATGCATATTTTTAGAAGTTGTAATCATTGTGTGTGTGTTTGAAGTATTCGGTTTTAATTGTATTCCATTGGATAAATGTACAACATTCTACTTAACGTGTTTCCTTTTTTCAGAAGTCTGAATTGTTTCCAAATTTGGGGTTTAAGAAATAAAATTTTGTTGTGATCTTCAAGCTCAAAAGGATGCTTGTAAGTAGGATTATTGAGCCAGCAACTATATTTTATTTGCACATTTCTAAATACCTATCGCCAAATTGTTTCCCAAAGGCTTATACTGGTCTATAGCTAATGGTGAAAGAAAGTACTAATTTAGTTGATACTCAAATCCAGCTTTTAAACTTAAAGGTAATCAAGCAAACTATAATAATATGGTTGTCAAACACTGGTATTCATACTCAGGAGTAAGTAAAAGACTTTTGTGTTTTGAAATGCTCAGTTCATTATTTTCTTAAGTATCATGAGAATAATTTTGCTCATTCATACATTCATTCATTGACTCATTTATACATTTATTTGTTTATTAAAAAGCTATTTATCCAGAGCTGCACAAAGGCATGATGCTAAGTGTAGCAAAAATACAGTATTAAATACACAGAAGAGATATAGCCCTGGGGATAGAGGAACGAATAAGAAAAACCCAGGTCAAACTTTTGGTACAGATTCCCAGGAGTGAGATAGAAATTAAACACATCATTACATAATAATGTTAATAATGTCGATATAATTGTTCCAGATGTAAACATGGAAGGGTAACCCTTATTAAATATAGTAGAATCTCTGCCAGTTGACTATCCAAGGGACTGTAACAAACTGGTCAACATACAGAGGTGGTTTACACAAGGAACCGGGCCTACCATACTGACATGTACAAGTGGTGCATGTCCAATATATGAAAACCAGGTCAACTTAAGGAAGAGGTCAGGGTAGGTTTTGACTGTGCACCAAAAGGACAAAATGGGTATGGATGGACAGTGCAGTTTCCCTCAGGAGCTTATAGCTAAAATTAACACTAAAGAATTAGCAGGAATTTGCCAATGAATGGAAGTAAGGGGTTAAAAGTGAATCATTATCCTAATGCAAAAAAAAAAAAAAAAAACTTGAAAAGTCAAACAATCAAAAATGAGTCCTGAAGGACAAGCACTAATGAGAAAGTGAGACATTTTCAGGATATGAGGCCTAAGGGGTAAATAAGGAACAAGCTCGGCAGGGCCTTAGCACAGGACAAGTGAAGCCTGCTTGTGTTATATTAAGGCCAACAGAACTTTAACTTACAAGTCAGGGGGAGACAGATAAACATTTTAAGTGGCAGAACCTTGGGACACATTTAACATTAAAAAATATGTGTAATAATAACTATATGGAGAAAAGATGGGAAGCAGAAAAAAATTGATGATGATGTATCATCTATGAGACTACATCTATGAGAGTTGTTGGTGCCTTATGTTAGGGAAGGTCTATGGTGGAAGATTCTTCAGAAGCTTTGGTGATTGAGCTGATATTGAGAAGAAAAAAGTTATGAGTATGCCCAAGTTTCTGGTTTGAGAAAGTGAGTGAAAGTGGGTAATCACAAAGGAGAATATCTTTAAACTATCAGTGTGGATAGGTTGATAGTTAGAGGAATATGTTAGAAATTCCGATAAGGTGTTTGGCTGAAGATGTGAATTTATAATCAGGACAGAAGCCCTAGTAGAGTCTGAGATCATTCGGGAGGAAATGCAGAGAGACATGAGAACAGCAAGAATGCCGAGTCCCAAATAATCCAAATACTGTCCCATCAGGTTAAAAAGAAAGATCTCCCAAAAGAGACTAAGAGGAAAAGAACAGAAGAGGTGGAAGGAAGGCAACAATGATGAAAAGAGATTTTTAAAATGTCGAATTTTAAAATTACAGTGATGAATGCTGATGGGGTGACGAATAAAACAAGGAATGAAAATTGGATGATCTTAAAAGGAAAGGTTTGACGGGGTGAGGTAGAATGAAGTGTATAAGTGTATAAAAGAGGTGAGAAAGTAAAGGTGGCAAACACGGCCAACTGCTTGAGTGATTTGTGATGTACAGATCACAGTGATACTAAAAACTAATGACACAACAGATGTGTTCTGGAGGTTGTTGTAGGTTGTGCCACCATTATAGGGAAGCTTCCTATCTCCTAAGGACTCTATTAAAAGGTACATGCTCTTCCATGGCTTTAGGGCACTAGAACACTCCAAAGAGTATTTCTAACTCTCTTTGTTATTTTATTGTAAGCTTAAGGAACTAAGACACCCGTAAACTTTGACCAAAAGAGAAGCAGAAAGGCTCGGGATATCAGGGGTGGCAAGAAGTATTCATAGAAATTCCTCAGGGACAGACTTTATTACAAGTACACTATTAGAAGACAAGGGTTTTATATTCCCAGCCACTTTGGCATATTCATATATACAATATGTTATGTCTAATGCAATGTCTATTTCTAGATAAGTAGAAGGAAAGTATAAGCTCTAATTTAGCCAGCAATATGATTTAGGAGTTCAATATTCTTTGTTGCACACACATTGCTTTCCTAAAAACAACATTTCCAGAACAAATACTGAACTTAAAAATCCCAGGTTCAAACTGCAGTGTGTATGGGTGATGGGCACACCAGTAGCTCCAACTCAAGCATTACAAAAGCTATCCATGCATGTAAACATGAAGGAGGCAAAGTCAAGAAAAAGTATCCAATGTACTCAACACTATTATGAAACTAATTGTTAGCTATCTTAAGAAAGCTACAATCCAAATGGAGCCCTAGACTACGGGGAAAAGGGAGGGGGGAGGGGAGGGGGGAGGATAGGTGAAGAGAATGATATTGTGGGGATCACGCCTATAATTTATCCTATTAGGGTACATGTGAATTTGTCTAAAGGTTGAATATAAATGTCTTAACACAGCAATTATGAGAAAGACATGATGGCTATGTTAGCCAGTTGGATGAGAGTTTTCCAAACTGCATATGGAAGCAACACACTGCATCCTATGATAGAATTAATGTACACAATTATGATCTAATAAAAAAATGGAAGTAGACGAAGGTGATGACATGATTAAGAGCTGGGAACACTGAGGACACAATAAAGGCAAAACAAAAGAGGAGGCAATAGAGAAATGCCACGGAAAACAAGAAGTTCAAGGATCAAACGTGAAGAAATGGTTTTAATTACACACCCAGTGGGCTTCAAGAATAGAATTTATTCTGAGCAAAAGACAAAATGAAGAAGAAACTAGAAGATAGCAAAGATATGATTTTAAACAAACATATATTTCAGGCTACTCACAAGTGAAAAAAAAATCAATTAGAAATTAAATGAATGTACAAATCTATCCCAAAATGCCATTTTTTTCAATATGGAAGGCAACCAGTATAAACCAATTGTTCTATACATGAAATGATATTGAACAATTGGTGGAGGTTGTGACATTGGAACTATAAAAAAGAAAATTCAATCAAAGAACATCCTTTAGTTTTATTATTTATTTATTTATTTATTGCAGTTTTTGGCTGGGGCAGGATTTGAACCCACCACCTCCCATGTATGGGGCTGGCACCCTACTCCTTTGAGCCACAGGCGCCGCCCTATTCTTTTTTTTTTTTTTTCTAAGACGGAATCTCACTTTGTCACCCTTGGCAGAATACTATGGCCATCATAGCTCACAGCAACCTCAAAATATTGGGCTCAAGTGATTCTCTTGCCTCAGCCTCCCAAGTAGCTGGAACTACAGGCGCCTGCCACAACACCCAGCTTTTTTTTTAGAGACAGGGTCTCACTCTTGCTCAAGCTGGTCTGGGGCCTGTGAGCGCAGAGCAACCCACCCACCTCAACCTCCCAGAGTGCTAGGATTACAGGTGTGAGCCACCGTGCCCAGCTCACATCCTTTAGTTTTAAATTCAAAAAATGTTTATATAATTATAATAATGTGAACACTATTGGTTTTCAATTGTTGGAATATAACCTAAAGTCAAATGACAGCAAACTTAGTTATGATTACAGAGTATAAATTAGATGTCAACAAATTTAATGTAAAAGCAAAACTTCCAGAAGTCGGAAAGTAGACAGAATTAGGGGAGGTGAGGATGCGTAGAGGCACTAAAAATCTAATTTTAGCAAGTATACAATCAATCAAGAGATACTATCTATAGATGAACAAGAAATAGGAGTTTATGTGCCTTACATAAAAGCACAAAGATAAGCAAAAAGACATATGAACAAAAGACACACATTAGAATGGTAGTCTGTGGGGAAGGGAGCTAAACAGAGGAACTAAAAATAGTAATTTATTAGGAGGAAGAGAGGGGTGGTGCTATAGTGGAAGTGAGCTAAACCCCCATCTATCTGAGCAGGAAGTCAATAGATGATGATGTTTAGAGCTAGTAAACCAAGAAAGGAGTTAGAGAAAATGGATTATTCCACCATCCCCTTACTGGTCTCCCAGCTTCCGCCCTTATCTCCTTTCAGTCTATTATTAACACAGCAGCTAGAGAGATTCTTTTGAAATCTAAGTCAGACCCTCTCACCTGTGCCTTGTCCAATGGCTTCCAGTCTCACCCAGAACAAAAGCTAAAGTCATTGCAGTGGCTTACATCTGCCTCATCATCCCCCAACCCCCACATCTTCTGCTACTCCTTGCTTATTCTACACCAGTCCTGGTGTCCTCCTTACTATGTTTGAACAAACTGGATATGTTCCCACCTCAAGACCTCAGCACCAGCTTTTCTTTCTGTCTAGAATTATCTTTTTTGTTTTTAATGTAGCCTTGCCAAAGCAAGGCCTCAAAAAATTAGTTTATGACTCAAAAGTGTTCCTCTCCACGGAAATCTTTAGTAAAAGGGGAAAGATTTATGTGATCTGAAGAGAAACCAGAGAATGTGGCTGGAATTATCTTCCCCTAGATATTGCATGGTTTGTTATATCACCTCCTTGAAGTTCTTACTCAAATGTCTACTTCTCAGAGAGGTTGTTTCCCTAGCTGTTCTATTTGAAATTGTTCTTTTCCCCTTTTATCTTTAACTGGCATGTAATAACTGTACATATTTTCTCCAAGTACAATTTTTTAATAAAGATAATTACAAAAGATGGGGAAATCAGCTCAGAAAGGCCAATTAGTTCTTTAATAGATCAGGTTTTTGTTAAGTAAGAAGATAAATCCAAGGATAGCTGTGCTTATTTGCAGGATATAAAGTGATAGTTTGATACACGTGAACAATGTGTAATGATGAAATCAAGGTAATTAGCATATCAATCACCTCAAATATTTTTTTAACTTTAATTTTTTTTCTTTACTGATACATAATAGTTGTATGCATTGAACGTATTTATGGGGTACATGTGATATTTTAATACATGCACACAATGTGTAATGATCAAATCAAGGTATTTAGGATATCTATCACCCCGACACATATCATATTTTTTGTGTTGGGAATATTCCAAGTCCTCCTTTCTAGCTATTTTGAAATATAAAATAAATTATTGCTAATTATAGTCACCCTAATGTGTTCATAATTTTTTTGCGGGTTTTTTTTTGGGGGGGGTTGGGTTTGGTTGCACTTCTGGCATATGGGGCCGGCGCCTTACTCCTTCGAGTCACAGGCACCACCCCACCCTACTGTGTTATTGAACAACAGAACTTATTCCTTCTAACTCTGTTTGTACCCCTTAACCTCTTTTCATCCAACCTCTAGTAATCACCATGCTACTCTCTACCTCCACAAGCTCAACCTTTTTAGCTCCCACATACGAGTGAAAACGTGATATTTGTCTTTCTGTGCCTGGTTTATTCCACTTAACATAATGACCTAGCACCTCCATCCTTCAAATCCCTTTCTCCTTTCTCTGCTTTATTTTTCTCCATAGCATTTATTGTCTTTTAGCTTACTACACATTTTAGTTATATAACTTATTTATTGTTGCTCTCGCCCACTAGAACATAAACAATAAGAACAGGGATTTTTGTCTGTTTTGTTCACTGCTCTATTCCCAGTGCTTAGAACAGTGACTGCCACACAGGAGGTACTTGTTATGAGTTGAATTGTGTCCCTAAAAAATTCGTATTGAAATCCCAATCCCCACTACCTCAGAATGTAACTGTATTTGGAGATAAAGTCTTTACTGAGGTGATCAATTAAAAGGAAGCCATTGGAGGGCAGTACCTGTAGCTCAAAAGAGTAGGGCGCTGGCCCCATATGCCAGAGGTGGTAGGTTCAAACCCAGCCCCAGCCAAAAACTGCAAAAAAAAAAAAAAAGAGGCCATTGGGGTGGGGTCCTATATCCATATGTCCGGTATCCTTAGAAGAAGAGAAAGAGACACCAGAACACATGTGAAAAGGCATCAAGAAATGGCCATCTGTTAGCCAAGGATAGAGGCCTGGAACAGATCCTTCCCTGGTGGTTCTCAGATAAAACTAACCCTTCCAGCACCTCCAGCTTCCAGAACTGAGAGAAAATAAATTTCTGTTGTTTAAGCCACCCTGCCTGTGGTACTTTGTTATGACAGACTTAGCAAACAAGAGTAGTGCTAAATAAATCTTTTGTTTAAATAAATAAACAGGTGAATGGATATGGCAGGAACCATTAGAAAAACACAAACCAGCAGTAGCTCTTAGGGCAGAGGTCTTCAAACTTTTTAAACAGGAGGCCAGTTCACTGTCCCTCAGACCATTGGAGAGCCAGACTGTGGGCCCCGGGACGAGTCAGCTGCTAAGCAGGACAGGCTGCGGCGGCAAAAACACCTGGCAGGCCGGATAAATGTCCTAGGCGGGCTGCATGTGGCCCACGGGCTATACGTAGTTTGAGGATGCCTGTTGGGGCAAGGGATACAGGTGGGGAGGGCTGGGCATAAGATGACTGGTTTTCATTATGAGTAAGTCCCCCGACACTATTTAATTTTTCTCAACATGAATCCATTATTTTGATAAGCATGTTTAACTATTAATTTTTTAAGAGATGGGTATCTTGCTATGTTTCAGTGGCAGTGTGATCATAGCATACTACATCCTTGAACTCTCAGGCTCAAGCCATCCTCTTACCTCAGCCTCCTAAGTATCTGGGACCACTGCATATAGCTAATTTTTAAAAGAGGTTAACAGAACAGAACAAAAAACATAAATTCATGAAGCTTTATATTAGTGATTCTTCACCAGGGTGATATCCCCCCACCCCCATTGGGGGATATTTGCCAAAGTTTAGAGACATTTTTGTTGATTGCTGTTGTCAGAACTGAAGAACCCTGTTTTACATAAATGTGCAGATGATAGATCCATAAGAAGTTATTAAGGAATCTTTTGGCTATTTGGTAAATAATGTCAGCCTGTGAGAAAAATATAACGTAGGAAACCTATCATCCCACAATCCAATCTTTAGTGCTTCTGTTAGAGAAAAATTCTGGACTGAATAATAATTCCGAAGACACTAGGAATATAGGAGGCATAGTAAATACAGACTGGCTGACTTCTGTCCACAGAGCCTTATGCAGGCCTTCACTAACCACAAATGCAAATAAGTCATTCATCCCATATTACCTCACTCCCACTTCACTGCCTCTTCCTCCCAATCTAATTCCACCTCTCTGCCCTTCAAGGATCAACACTCAATACTACCATCTGTCCTTTATCCCAAATACCAATTCCAAAATTTCTCCCACACCCCAACTCACGCTGGAATGCCTTCTCTGCATCTTCCAGTCAGGGTTTCTCTCTTCTAATATTTACACAGCACCTCTTTGATGAAACCTTCTCCAACCTCTCAGAAAAGTGTGAACAATTTCTCCCTGGTTCCATCTTGCATAAAAATACAACTCCCTCCTTGTTCATCGACCTACTGAAATCATGTACTTTTTTCACATACACACTAAATAAATATTAAATGCCTAGATCTGCTAGGTGTTTGGGTTCTTGTATGTTCATGATAAATGTTTCTGTGTTCAGGTTATGTCCAGCTACAAGTGGTTTAGACAAATGTCTGATGATCTGCTCTGTGAATATGGTTTCCAAGGAGAGGTTTGAGAAGGAAGCAAGGGTGGTCACTGTTCCATGCTGCTACTCAGAACATTAGTTTTCACCCTGAAGAACAACATTTTTGTGCTGTCAGGTACTGAGAACTTGTTAGGGAAGAGGAAATACTCTATTCCATAATCAATGTAGTGTGAAATATCTGTAGAAGGAAACACAAAACACTGGTAATAGTAGTGGTTGCCTTCAGGGGAAGAAACTGGAGAACTTGGAAATAAGGAAGACAGAGAGGCCTAATTTTGAGTGGATATCCTTTTATAACTTTGGAATTTTGCTCCATGTGCACATATTAGCTATATAAAAATATTCAATAATTCGTATATCAGTTACATTATAAAAAAACCACAGTATTTGAATCTTAAGCCAAACCTCTACCCAGCTACTATTAGATATAAAATTATCGTGTTTCTTATATTTAAAGCTGAGGTATTAAATATATATTCCAGCAATCTGTTAGACTCTGAATCTCAGACTGAGAAAAAAACTAAAAAGAAATGAATGTCTGCAATGGTATGTTCCTTGTCGATAAGATTTCCTTTAAATTGCATGTAATGTGCGGAGGAAAATTGACCTAAACTATAATGTCCACATATATCATTAAAGCATCAATTTTAAAGATAATTGGAGGTCTGAAAAAATGTAGTGACAAAGTTTTAATTACATTTTAATGTATGACATATAATTGATTGATCAGAATTCTAAGTGCTCTGTATTATAGATGGCAAGAAAAGCCTACTCTATCCAGGAATAAATAGTTCACGATCTTGTTTTAATTTGGATGTAAAAATGATATAGATCAAGTCCCTTGAGGTGAAAGAATGCTTTACTGAGAACTATTTTTCCTCAAAAATTCTGCCTTTTCCCAGTGTCCATAATACCAAATGTCACAAATTTTTTAAAAATACATCAAAATTTTCCTTTTTCAAACTGAGCATCTGATATGAGGATACATTCCTTTTTCATATGACCACTAAAGGCTCCTTTGAACTTGAAGTTGTCTACCAGACCTCTGGCCCTCCAAAATAGTCTTCATTTTGTTGTACCTCCACCTAGGCAACTCCAGGAAATTGATTCCCATTCCCTCTGATGAACCCACCCTACTGGCACCTCCATCACATCTTGCTCCTATTCTCTGAATTCATTTGCACAGAGTCTAAACTGAAGACTAATTTTCAAAAAGTGATGTGAGTGTGTTGAAAAAAAAAGAAGAATGTGTTTCTTAACCTCTCTCTTCTAAATGGGGAAGGTATCAGCCTAAGCTGAATTCCAGTCACGCTATCCACCCACCTGGAGCTATTCTATATATATATACATATATATATAGCCCCTCTACTGTCTGTGTTTCTGTTCTGGGTTGAATAGATATCCCACTAGTTATTACGTTTACCTGTAGAAATTTAATCTCTGTTATTCTAAAATAAAAAGTCATCTTTTTAACCTTTACGAAGTCTGTTTCTATCTAACAATAGCTTAATTGGTTGTGTACATACATTGGTGTACACTCACTTTAGATGGCCATTATAAAATACCCTATAGTTTCTTAAACAACAGAAATTTGTTTTCTCACAGTTCTGGAAGAAGCTAAAAGTCCCAGCCAATTCAATTCCTGATGAGGGCTCTCTTCCTGGCTTGCAAACAGCCACCTTCTTGCTTCATCCTCACATAGAATTTCTACTGTGGCACTCAGAGAAAGAGATCTCTAATGTTTCTTTCTCTTCTTATAGTCCTATGCAGATTAGGACCCCATCTTTATGACTTCAGGTAAACTTTATTACCTCTTCATAAGCCCTATCTCCAAATACAATCACACGGGGGGTTAGGGCTTAAACATGTGAACAACTGATTTGATGGTAAAACAGAATTTTTCATATTTTAGTAAATTAGCAAGTTATCTAAAATATATGTGGGGAACACATGTATCTATCTATATGCATAAACATTAATTCTCCAAAAGAACAAACAAATAAATTGTTTTGGAGTTGGTGGGGATGGTGCATAGGATGCATTTAGAGAAGGAGGAAGAAGGATGTTAAGAAGGAATAGCAAAAATCATGGGAGAGAATAGGAAAGAAAAGGCAGCAGTACACAGTCTTTCACCAAGGCAGGGTTGAGATGCTAGCAAAGTCATGCACAAAAGCAAACCAATTCCACAGGATTGAGTTGACTTCTTTGAATTTCTACTTGTTATAGTATCCACTGGGTCAAAGTTCTACTGTTAGACTGGAATATGAACATTGGTCTATCTGTCTCATCCTAATTGCAAGTTCACAAAAAAATGGCAACTATATCCATTTAACTCATTCTCTACATATTGTTGGGCAAAGGAACATTTAAATACTTTTGATAGTGGTGATTACAGAGAAAAATGAAATATAAATGGCTACTGACAAGTTTAATTATAAGAAGCTTTATAAGCCCATTATTAAACAGATGAATATCTTTATATTCCTAAACAAAAGGTAATCACATGTCTCAAGCCTTTTTACCCATCACTTATTTTGCTAAAATGCTATTCTAATATAGTCTCTGTTTTTTCCCCTTGGCATGCATTAGTTACTATGGAAACATCAGGACACCATAGTCTTAGCATGTCAATATTCCCAAGTTGTATTAGAGTATGAAGGTAATTTATGTCAATATGTTGCAGGAAGGAGTTGTTACTGCGGGTTACAAATTAATGCAAGAAAAAGTAAAATGCATGATACTGCCAGATAAACACAGGCCTTATTCAAACTGCACCAGAAAGGGTTAAGTTTCATCTCACCTGCCACTCTGGTCTACCAGAATCCTGACTGTAGTTTTCGTTTTTTTGTTTTTTTTTTTTTGAGACGGAGCCTCAAGCTATCCCCCTGGGTAGAGTGCCATGGCATCACAGCTCATAGCAACCTCCAACTCCTGGGCTCAAGCAAGTCTCCTGCCTCGGCCTCCCAAGTAGCTGGGACCACAGGCGCCCACCACAACGCCCGGCCATTTTTTTTTTTTTTGTTGCAGCCATCATTGTTGTTTGGCGGGCCCGGGCTGGGGATTCGAACCCGCCACTTTGGGTGTATGTGGCTGGTGCCTTAGCCATTTGAGCCACAGGTGCTGAGCCCGATTTGAGATTTTAAAAGGTAGCTAATTCATTTATGAAAAAGACTTTATACAAGGCTCCTCTTGTGCTCATATATGTATATGTAATTTATACATACAATTAAAAATAAAGAGATTCCTTCCTGAACATCTGTGCATGCCCATATAGCCACATATTTGACGGCAAGCAAATAGCTTTCATCGTATTTTTGGAAAAGGATCCAGGACCTACCACAGGGCTGATCTTTTTAATATTCAAAGTATTTCATACTCATTGATTCAAGGTGAGTAAAGCTATTAAATTTTCTCCAGCTCACAGGCCTGGAAATAGACTTTCTTGACTGTCTACCTAATGAATAGATATTTATTTGTGAGCACATAGGAAACGTCACCATGGGACAACTACTCTGAAAATCTAAGACCATAGGGCTAATGGTCTGCTCACACTTGGACTCATCAAATAGAACTCTGCTGGAGCCAAGTAAGAAAACACATTTTATCTTCTACCTGACCCCCCAACTCAGAGAGGTAGGGCTAGTACAGGCAGAAACCGGCCACCTGCCACTCTCCTGATAAGGTATTGAAATTTGAAAAAGACCTCTTTTCCTATCTGAACTGGGACTGATATATTTTGGCAGACGTGGAGGGAGAAAAAAGAGAGCAAGAATTTGAAGGTCAAAAGGCGGTGGCTTCCAGATTAAACAGCACTCCCATGAGTAAAACACCAAAGGCAGAAAGTGACGGGGAGAACCCCGGTGATGCTGCAGTTTGAGGCTTGAGCACAAAGCTCTTTGTTTTCTCTGGATTCGTGATTGTTATTGTGAACATTGTTTTGATGTTCTCCATTACTTCAGAGTATCACGAACAGCCACTGGGGAGGAAGATAAGATCCCTACTCAGGATAGCAAAGCCAAACTAGATGAACCCCTGAGAGAAGCTGCAGCTGGAGCTGGAGCTGGGAGCTGTGCAGATCAAGCTGCCCTCAAGCTGTAAATCTGAGGATTCAAAGGAAAAGTGAACAGAAGTAAAGAAAATCCACTACCCTGCCAGAGTAGCAGAACAACAAACATCCCATTCTTGAGTGAGTGTTTTTAATTCTAGGATTCTTTGAAAATATTACTATAAAGCATTAGAAAGATCCAGTAAGAAATGAGCTCCGATGGAAGATAAAATATTTATAAACAATGACAATCGCCGCTGCTTACAGCCACTTATCTGAAGCAATCTGTTACTATTTTACAGTTGATGCCTTCAGTGTACTCTTCTCCCAAAATTATTAAAGCAGTGGGAAGCCATGTATCTTCCTGTCTCTTCTTCCCAGCCAATTTGTATTCATTTAAAGATAAATTTCTCGGCTTGGCGCCTGTGGCTCAAACAGCTAAGGCGCCAGCCACATACACCTGAGCTGGCAGGTTTGAATCCAGCCCGGGCCCGTCAAACAACAATGACAGCTACAACCAAAAAATAGCCGGGTGTTGTGGCAGGCACCTATAGTCCCAGCTACTTGGGAGAAGGAAGCAGGAAAATCGCGTGAGCCCAGGAGTTGGAGGTTACTGTGAGCTGTGATGTCACAGCACTCTACCCAGGGTGACAGCTCGAGGCTCGGTCTCAACAAAAAAATTAAAATAAAAAAATAAATAAAGATAAATTTCTCCATATATGGTACTTTTGATTTGTCTCACTAGGAAGCATTTCAATTAGTAATTTTATTCAAGATTAATTTGTTTTAAATGATTAAGATATAAATACTCATGGAATTTATATTCATGTCCTTGACCTTTATAGGTAACTTAATAAAAGCCAGTAATAACCCTTTGGGAGGTGGAGAGAGGGTCATATATATCACCTCTTTTCTTATGTCCCCTGATTCCATCTTATTTAGGATTTTTGCATTGAATCTAATGAAATATCCCTTTCACGTGGCCAACCTTGTTAACTCCAGTAGTTGAAAGATAGAAAATAATCACCCACGTCTCCAGGTTCAATCACTGCATCCTGTGCCACCACTGCCCCCCATCACCACCACCTTGCCTTGTCTCCCACACGATCACTCACCATTTCTCCTCTGGCCCATCCTCCCTACCAAGTCCCACATAAACCCTCTTCTCCACCACCCTGCTTTCTACCTTCGTGCTTGATCAATACTCTCTGTTTTCTTCTTTATCTCAGGTCTGTTAGAGCTCGGAAATAAGGCACGATCTCAGAATCAGGACCAGAAGGCCCTTCCCTCCCAAATTCCCTTCTCCATGCTGCTGTTCTATTGCTATCAATAACTTTGTTAGCATGGGCTCCCTCACCATGAAACTTTAGAAGCCCACGATAGACTAGATGCTGTTCATGAACTCTACACATGTGGCACCCAGATTAATCTCCACTATCAATACAGGATGGACACCTAACTTCTATCCCTTTCATCCCTCTCCTCAAAGGATTGTGGGATCACCTTCCAATTTCCCTCCCAGACCCGAGCTCAATATCCAAGTACATTTCTCAATATTTATCCTTAAGTAATTTATATTTCTCCCCTCTCCTACCAGACCTTTGGGTACAAACTGCATGCTCTATGCCAAAGTCCGTCAGAGTTGCAATTATAAGTCATTTTTCTTTGTTTCTGACTTGTGTTTCTTTTATTTCATTGGTTTCTGGGGTCATTTCACTTTGACATTAAATCCAATTTCTAGAACAGCTATCCTAGATTTAAGCATATAAAACACTGGAAGATTTAGCTATTTATGCTCAATTCTCAGAGGAAATGGGATACCTAGATCAGATTTAATGAGAAACAAGGCAGTGTATTTGGGCTTCTCAATTTCCTTTGATGTGGTAGAAATTTGAACATTCCTACACGATTTCTATGAAGATGGTAATGCTGGAAGTCTATGGAATTTCAGGTATGATTCATGTGGTCTGTATTCTTGTTGAAAAAAGAAATAGCATGAATGACATTATGAATAAAGAAGCTCCATCACTCTCAAGGGCATGGCTTAAGACAAGCTGATTGCCAAGGAGGAAATATGCTGACCTAGGTCTTCTGACAAAGGGCTAGTTCAAGAGTATGAGAATAATAACTTGGATCAGCTTCCTGGTCGCTACCACTTCACTTGGCGGCCAATCAGAAAATAATCAGTGTAAAAAGATAGGTGAGGCTAAAATGCAATAAAGAGAAGCAGCTTAACAACATTCACTGTTTCTTAGCAGAGACCCCAAATCTTCGTGACCTGGGAACACATAAAATCTAAGGAATCCAGACTCAAGAGTTTAGGAGGGACCAAAGCAGCACTCAAGGGTCTAACAACATAAATTCTTTATTATGCTGCATTATTTCCTTGTTTCATTCATTTTTGTGTCTTAACGAGGAAAGTGCTTTTGGCATCCAAAGATACATATTCATAGACAGCAGCCAACTTCTTTGATCATAAGCCACAAAAATGAGCACTGCCACCCTTAAAGAGAAAATGATCTATTGTGAAGATACTGGATAGCCTATATAATTAATGGGATGTCTAGAGAACTGGGCCCTATGAAGGAGTTCTGGGTAACTGAGCCACCCGAAGACAGCTGATCAAGTGTCCTCATGAGAATGAGGAAGCTCTCAACATTTTTCCACATTTTCTTAATGCTACGAATGTCAGAGAAGAGATATCAAATTATCCAGGCTTAGGTAATATGCCCACTCCTTGGACAGGGGAATAAAGACTAACTTTATTTACAGTGCCAACAAGATGACACACAATCACAGAGAAGTTGTTACTCAAAAGTTAATTGGGATTCTATTACAAAGAAGCAGGTGGTAGATTTGATAATAAACGCTGAGTTGCTGAACACACAACAAACATCCACTACACAGCCCAATTTTTTTTTTTGTGACTCTCTTCCTCATTACTCCCCCTGCTCAAATGTTCTTCTGATGGGCATTCAACCCATTAGGAGGTGCCACCCTGACTACAAAGATAACCTACAGCATTCTTGCAACTGAGTTGCAAGCAGGACTTCAGAAGGTATGCTAAAGTAGCCATATTACTTCTTCTGTCTTCATGAACATGACCCTGAAGTAAACTCATGAGGTTACTGCTGGGCCTGGTCATAAATCCAGAGCTTGTCAATTTTTACAAATGTTTTACCTGAAGTAAGTGTTTGAAGAACCGTTCTCTTCAGAAGGCTTTTCTTCCTCACTAGAGAGTCCTCCAGGGGAAAAAAAAAAGTAAAGTTCTTTAACCTCAGCTAAAACTATTTCCTGCTAGCTAGACCTATATCTCTTTAAGCAGACTCTTGTAATTCAAGACAGCATTTTTTTTTTCAGGTTAATTTGAGGGTACAAAGGAATAGGTCGCAATGTTTGCATTTGTTAGGTAAAGTCCCTCTTATAACTGTATCCTACCCCACGAGGTGCCACACACCCTAGCATTGTGCTCATTAAGTGGGAGCACACCCATCCCCCACCTTCCTCATTCCTCCTCTCCCCACCTTGAATTGATTTGAGTTTTTCTCTTATATCGGCATGTATTAGGTGACAAGACAGCATTTTAAGTATGTCTTAAGAGCATAAAGGAGGAAAAGGAGAGAGGGAGAGGCTAGGCAAGAAATAGTGAACAATGGTATACAGGGATTTACCCATTTGGACAAAGAGATTATGGCATCTAGAGAAAATCAGACCTGGATTTACATCCATGCTTTTCTATTAACTGGACAATGGGATGTGACCCTTCTAAACCTCATCCAAAATCTATGAAATGATTTTATTTTGTCCTATATATCATTTAGATGATATATATAAAGTGACATGCACGTATAGTCACTCACGGCTGAGAGCAGTGGCTCATGTCTCTAACCCCAGCACTTTAGGAGGCCTTGGCAGGAGGGTTGCTTGAGACCAGGAATTCGAGAGTCTCCCCGGACAGCATAGTGAGATCCCATATCTACAAAAACAATCTAAAATTAGCTGAGTACAGTAGTACTGTTGTCCCAGTGATACGGAAGGCTGAGGCAGAAAAATCATTTAATCCCAAGAATTCATATAGGCTTTGGTGTATAGATTTTATTCTCTTATAATCAAAAGTCATATAAGGATCATAATTAGTGATATGATTATATTTCTAATTCAAAAGACTGTTATGACTCTGACTGCTATGTGGAGAATAAATTCTTGGAGACATCTATTATTCACCACACTAAACACATTTCCATTCTAATCATATTCTTCTGGCTACAGTCTATATTACCCATGATCTTTTCTGAAGGTATATTAAACATAAAATTTTGACTGTTTTCTAACCATTTCCAAGTACCATGAAAACATTTACCTCAGTTGCTGTGAATACTGTAACTTCTATCCACTTTTGATGATAGAAGGTCATCTAATATGACCTCAGACTTTTCTAAGATCATAATTGACTTAAAAACAAAAAACAAAATTACATTGCAAGATGAAGTAACAGTAACTGGATTGACTCCTGCTTGAAACAATTTTAAAACTGGGAAAAATGTCTGGGAGGCCAAGGTGGGTGGATTGCCTGAGGTCACGGGTTCAAGATCAACCTGAGCAAGAGTGAGACCCTGTCTCTAAAAAAAAAATAGCCAGACATTGTGGTGGGCACTTGTAGTCTCAGCTACTTAGGAGTCTGAGGTAAGAGAATCACTTGAGCCCAGGAGTTCGAGGTTGCTGTGACTTATGACGCCACAGCACTCTACCAAGGATGACAAAGTGAGACTCTATCTCCAAAATAAAATAAATAAAATAAAACTTAGAAAAATGTATGAAACAAAGATTTGAAGAAGTTGTATATGGGGTATCACCGGAAAGGATCCCTGAGAAAAGTGAAGCAAATAATGTGAACCCTACAATTGTTCAAACTTACTATCTATAAGTTTCCAGACCATTGATTCAAGAAAATGCATTTGGGAGCCCAAGGTGGCAAGAGTTTTCAGAGTAAACTACCAGACATGAAAAGAGAGTTATATAGGAAAAGGAATCTGGGTATCTATAGAGTGTTTCACTTGAGGCTTCAACTAAGAGTTTAGCA
>CAUYQV010116144.1:0-19612 GCA_963574575.1 Galagoides demidoff
ATCCCCCTGGGTAGAGTGCCATGGCATCACAGCTCACAGCAACCTCCAACTCCTGGGCTCAAGCGAGTCTCCTGCCTCAGCCTCCCAAGTAGCTGGGACCACAGGCGCCCGCCACAATGCCCAGCCATTTTTTGGTTGCAGACATCGTTGTTTGGCGGGCCCGGGCTGGGGATTCAAACCCGCCACCTTAGGTGTACGTGGCTGGCACTTTAGCCGATTGAGCCACAGGCACCGAGCCTCTACCTGAAGTTTATTAAAAATTAAAGCCCCATCCCTGAGATTTAGAGGTTTAGACTAGCAACCCAGGAATGACTTTATCAGCCTGCTTGGGAAAGACTTTTCCATCAGAATTCATCTCTCAGCACCTATAGTTCAGCAGTTAGGGTGCCAGCCACATATACTGAGGAAGGCCCATTCGACCCTGGCACAGGCCTACTACACCACAATGACTACTGCAACAACAACAAAGAAAAATAACTGGGCACTGTGGGGAGTGCCTGTAGTTCCAGCTACTTGGGAGGCTGAGGCCAGTGTGAGCTGTGATACTAGGGCACTCTACTAACAGTGACATAGTGAGACTCTGTCTCAAAAAAAAAAAAAGAATATTTCCTGAGTCCCTAATATTTATTTAAGTGCCTACCAGGGCCCATTGGCCTGAGCCCAAGCACAAATGCTTTGTACTTACCCAGTACAAATTTATTAGGCAACTTCTAGTTGCATACCTTACTCTGTCTGCCCTTGATAATCTTACAGATCATAAGAAATGGAGGTTTTTGGTCTAAATTTATTTTTGACATTGTCCTCGGGGTAATAATGCCAAAAGAATAAAATGCCCATGTTTTTATTTTTCTTTGTCATTATGATGATTTGACAATTTAAAAATAAACCAATTCACTTTTTCTGCCTCTTTCTTATACTTCAACGGAACATTTTCTGGTAACCAGACAGAACAGTTTTGGTGGATAAAATCCATTATGAGTTCAGACAATAAAACTGGATCTCGGAAAAAGATAATTCAGTCAGAGACAGCTACTGCCCTAACAGCGCTGCTCTCCTGTCTTGCTTTTGTGACTGCTTTTACTCATGCATTATTTCCTCGCTTTCAAATGACAACAGAAGTAAATAAACTACTAGATTCAACACATAGGCAGTGAATTTTCTTCATCACTATTTCTTACTTTTAAAAAGTAGAGATTGGTTAGAACAGTGGTTTGACGGACGGTCCCCAAAAGGGTACGTGCACATCCTAACCCTGGGAACCTGTGACTGTGACATTATTTGGAAAAAGGGTCTTTGCAGATATAAATTAAGGATGTCAGGATAAGATCATCCGGTGATAACTGCAGAGGCCCCACGTCCAATGACAAGTGTTCAGAGAAGAGACATGGGGAGAAGAGGAATCAGCCCATGAAGATGGAAGCACAGATTGGCGTTAATGCAGCCACAACCTGCAAAATGCGGAGAGCCACCAGACGCTGGGAGAGGCCAGGATTTTCCCCTAGAGCCTTCAAAGAAAGTGGCCCTGCTAACTCCTTGATGTCAGGCTTTTGAAGCTCAAAACTGAGAGACAATGACGTTCTGTTCTTTTGGGTCAGTTTGTGGTCATTTGTTACACTGGCCCTAGGGAGTTAACATGGTTAGAATTCTTTTACCTCCTTCTTGTGACACTTTTTTTAAATTATCACAGAGATACATATTTATTTAAGAAAATTTAGAAAATAAGCAAATAGAAATTTTTAAATTCCTATTTTCCAACACTCAGACAACCATTTCAGCATTTCACATATTCTTTTATATTTTCCTACCTGTAAACACAGGCATAGAAAACACGATTGACATATAATGTAAATTATACATAACTATAACACTTAGGGATAATTTATATATTTGACATTTAATAACATTTAAATCTCATATGTAAGAAAGATTACTAATACAGTTAATCATGAAAGCAACATTTTTGCTTTTTAGATTATATCTATTTATTACAATCCTTCGACAGCATGGTAGAAGAATTTAATGGCTGCATGTTATTCTGCTGCATACATTTGCAGTAGTTTATTTAATAAAATTTCTCTGTGACATGCAGGTTTGCTATAGGCTCACTATTAAGCACAGACATGAGATGATCTTACAGTCAAACTTTGTCTATATACTTACTGTTGCCTTAGGATAAAATCCTGGAAATGTAAACATTGCGTTGAAAGTTATGCCTTTGGTTGCTTTGATTTCTAGCTAATATTTCTGCTCTCTTCACTTCTGGCTGCAAATGTCACAACTGTCATGAAGTGTGCATGTGTCAGTGTGTGTGAGAGAAAGACAGGAGGTAAAAAGTGAAAGAAAAAGAGAAAGAGTGAAAGAGATCAAGGCAAAAAATTATTATTTCTCAAAAGTGTTAATCCAACTCCTATTTTATTCCAGCTCTTCTTTGCACAAAACATAAACAGTTTCCTCTTTCTTCCCATTGTTGAGCTCTGGTTCCCCAGAAGCTACTCTAAAAATAATTATCAACCACAGTAGAGCCAAAAGATTAGCATTCAATAAGGAACATGCTGATTCTTATCACTCATTCTCCAGCAGTTTAAGATATAGCTATTCGTAAAAATGGAAGGGAATATCACCCTTCATCAATGCGTTGTGTGTCTGCGTGTGTGAGAGAGAGAGAGAAAGTATATGAGAGAGAGAGCACATGGGAGGTATTATGGAACCTACAAAAATGCCAAGTACATAGCATGTAAAATTTTGCTGAAAAGAATCCTTGCTGAAATTTTCTGACATTTTTTGTGACATAAACCAAGGTATCTTTTAAATGTTTCTTAAAATAATCAAAGTAGATCTGGATTTAGTTTATACCCCACTTTACTGCAATACCACCTGGAAAACAACTTCGTCTAAGGGTTCACATGCATAAGTATAAAATGTCCGGTAAATTAAACTCAAAAATTCATGCCACCACATACTGCTGCTAAGTAGCATGAAGGAGGGAAAGGAATGAAAGGTAAATACTTTTCAAGAGTCCTGGAAAGACAAACAAACAGCTCTTTGCCTTAAACAAGTAGCTTTCTGCAGTAATTTTTGAAGTATTTTATTGAAGTACAAATTACATACAATTCATTCTAAGTGTATAGTTTGAAAGGTTCCCTTGTACCTATCCATAAAGTTCAAAATGATCCCTGGCACTGGGGTATGAGGCAACCACTGTTCTATTTTCTGCAGCCATCCTTTTTGCCTTTTCCATAACTTCATCTAGATAGAATCACACAAAATAATCTCATTTGTGTCTGACTTCTTTCGTTTGCCATCCATGTTGCTGTAAGTATCGGCAGTTGATTCCTTTTTATTGCTGAGTAGTATTCTATTACATGACTACTCCGTATTTTTTTACCTGTCATCAGTTGGTTGACATTTGGTTGTCTGTTATGTATTGCATTGATTTCCTTTCTTGGCTTTGTTCTTTCCTTGTTTCTACTTTCCTTGGGTTTAATTTGCCATTCATTTTCTAGTTTCTCAGACCATTGATTTTAGACCTTTCTGATTTTCCAGTGGAAGCATTTAAAGCTATTAATTTCCCTCTAAGCATTACTTTAGCTGCACTTTTACAAATGTTGGTACATTTTCATTTTTCTTTCCACTTAGGAGGTGAATTTCCCATGTAACGTCTCCTTTCACTTGCAGATGATTTAGAGTGTGCTGTTAAAATTTCCACATATTTGGGGGTTTTTTTTGAAATTTCCTCTCTGGTGATTTCTAATTTAACTTCACTGTGATTTGGTGGTTTTAGATTTCTCAGTAGAGAAATTCCTTACATGAAATAGCTTTATTATATAAAAGGGGGAAAAGGAAAAATTCTAGCAAGAATAATCAGTTCTTCCAGTACCACATATTGAAAAGACAATCCTTCTACCACTGAATTATCTTGACACCTCTATCGGAAATCAATCAACTGTATGAGGGATATGGGTACGGGATCCTCAGTTCTGTGCCGATGATCTACAAGTCTATCATTAAGCCAGGACCATGCTGACTTGATCACTATCAGGACTTTATAGCAGTGATTTTAAGCTGTTCAGTACTGGCCATTACCCAGCCCAAGTGTCACTTTTTGGATTAAGGTGTCCTCAAACATCTCAGGTGAAATTACACCCTTGGTCTCTCAGCTTTGCTCTGAGGCATTTGGCCCTGCATTTTGTGTGGTGGCCCAAACCCACATGGACTAACAGGGGTTCAGATCATGGCCTTGAACCTTACTCTTGGTTTCTAGTCCATTAGTGTAGCTGACAGTACCATCTGGAATGTCTTTTACTCCTGGACCCAAGGTATTTGCAACAGAAAGGCAGAAAGGTTTCTAATGTTTCATTGGAAGCTTTGACTTTACTTTTGTCACAACTTCTGGGATCTCTAGTCAGCCGTTCTGCAGTTAGCAGGTAGTAAGTGTCCAGAAGATATCATCATATAAAATATTCCTTTTCCATTTTAGGAATCTAGCCAATTTTATCATTTTTTTTGTTCAAGTTGAGTAAAACTCATTTTTTAATACCCTGAAAGCCATTTTCAACTGGCATAAAATAACATATAAAAAAAATTCTTCCTCAGAACTTTGAGGAATTCAAAATGGAAATAAAATAATGAAAATTTCAATCCTAACCACAATCTTATACCCTGGTACAGGTGTACAAGAGCAATAACAACTGCAAATGATTTAAGTTTCCTGAGGTTCCCTTGTTTTTCTCAAGAGTAGTTGAGTTTAAATATATGTATATCTGTGTATATATCTAAAAATGGATAGCATAAAAATAAAATTCCCTCCCTTTACTCTACCTAAATTCCCATTTCCCAGAGGAAACTGCTAATTAGAGTTTGGTTGCTATTGATTATTATTTTGCTACAGATAAGTCATGAATGGGATTTTCACGGTAGATGGAATCCTGGCACTTATGTCTGATTCCATCTGAAACCTCACTAAAGATACCAAAGGAATAAAAAAGGAGATAGGCCCACAGAGATAACATGGAATCCACACAGATTTTTAAAGATGGAAAACAAGCCAGCAAGTGTCTTTCAATCCTGACCTGGATTTTAGATCTATCTGCTTTACCTGCTTGGGTAGAAGGAGGGAGTTCCAAGAAGCAAGATAATTCATAATGCACAATCTCAGGTGCTGGAGGTTTAGTATCTTCTGAAGGTGGCTAAAAACAGGACGACTGGGTGAAAGTCAGCATATCCACCTGTCCCTACCCCAGAGAAGGCCATCGGGTTGCCATCTGGAAAAGCTACTCAGAGGCTACGAACCAGGGGCACTGGGTCTAACTGAGGGGTCAGTGGGTAGCACCCGAAGAAAGCAAAGGAATTAAGGGAAAGGTGGGACATTGAATGGTAAAGTTTTCTCCTTCCCGTACTGGCTCTAAAAAGCAGACTTCCAGATTTAGATCATCTCCCCTTCCAAGTAAGGAATCAGAAGCCTCCATTCTGGGAAACTGACCAGCCCAGTGGAAAGAACTTACAGACTTTGATATGGGGAGCTCCTGGCAAGGGGCTGAGATCTGTTGTGGACACTCTGCAGGGAGCCTATTGACAAGGCTCTGTCCTGGACTCTGTGCTGCCAGTCAGCTTCCTAAAACCTCACTCCGGAGACTCTAAAGGATGGGCCAAGAATCACTAGTCACAAGGAAATGGAAGTCAATAGCTAATATTGACTTGAAAGCCCACTCAAGAGCAGTATATTATATGTTATTAGAAACAGAAGGTAAGGCTTGGCACCTGTGGCTCAAGTGGCTAAGGTGCCAGCCACATACACCTAAGGTGGCGGGTTCAAATCCAGCCTGGCCTGCCAAACAACAGTGATGGCTGCAACCAAAAGAAAAAAAAATAGCCAGGCATTGTGGCAGGCGCCTGTGGTCCTAGGTACGTGGGAGGCAGAGGCAGAAGACTCACTTGAGCCCAGGAGTTAGAGGTTGCTGTGAGCTGTGATGCCACAGTACTCTACCCAGGGGGACAACTTAAGGCTTTGTCTCAAAAAAAAAAAAAAAAAAAAAAAAGAAGGTAATTAAAAAAGAATTAAATAGTCAAAAGTCTCTGTCCCTGGTGAATGAACCCCAAGGTGAATGGGGTGGGCAAGGACCTACCATTTTTCAACATAAACTTTGTGGTATTTGGTTTCTCAAATCAAACAAAAAACCTAATGGCTTCATAAAAATGTAATCTTAATTTTTTTTCCAGATAAAGCCTCACTCTATGCCGTGAGTAGATGCCGTGGCGTCATAGCTTACAGCAACCTCAAACTCTTAGACTCAAGGCATCCCCTTGTCTCAACCTCCTGAGTAGCTGGGATTACAGGCATCTGCCATAACACCTGGCTAGTTCGATTTTTAGTAGAAATAGGATCTTCTCTTGCTCAGGCTGGTCTCAAACTCTTGAGCTCAAGCAATCCACCTGCCTTGGCCTCCTAGAATGCTGGGACTATAGGCATGAGCCACCGTGCCAGGCCTGTTTGATTTTTTTTTTTTAACAGAAGTTTATATTTTCACCTCACCTTAGGCAATGCTTTTCCTCTACTTTGGGAAGACACCTTCTTGTGATTGACCAAATTCATGTGTCTGTGCCATTCTCTGTCCATCTATGGATCATTTGGATGGTTCTCAACCTCCTGACATCACAAAGAAGCACACTTAACCCAGGAGGTCACACCCTGTTGCAGTCATACATGACTATTTATCTGTTGCAGCCTCCCCTCTAGGGATTTGTTTTATTCGTTGACAAAGCAGATGCTCTGGCTGCGCTTTGTCGCCAATAGGACCCACTTCCCACTCATCAAGGGGGTACAGCGCACCACAGCCTGTGCGCACCACAGCCTGTGCCAAAGCCTCTCGTGTGCATTACTCTTACTCCTTGTGACAACTCTAGAAAGTCATTGCTATTATTGCCCCCATTTCATAGCTAACAAAGGCCAGCCTTAGACAGGTTGAGTACCTCACCCCAGATCACAGCCAGTGTAGTCAGACTTCAAAATCTACACTGCTATCCCCTGCCCTCTTATGCTTCTCACGCATTTGAAAGCAAAAATGCTCTGCGGTGTATGGGTCTCCTGGCTCAGTGCCACCGCACAGCACTGGTTAAGGAGTGCAGGCAATGAGGCCCTCCCCACGCAGCATCCATCTGCCCGTAAGTGCTGCAAGATGAAACGTCTTTGTTTTTCCTTTGCCCCAACCCTCTTTCTTGCTCAGTAAGACTGAGAGGAGAGTCACTCAAGAAGAGTCTGCTGGGAAAATAAGATGGTCTGTCCTCATCATTTGAAAACGTCTTCTAAGGTTGCTTTTAAGGTTATGCAGTGGTGTATCCAAGAGCAGATGGCTCTTGGGAGAGCCTGGACAAGGCATTTACTGACTTGCAGGTGACGTCCTATCTGCAAATGATGGGAGCCCCAGGTGCAGGAATATTTGATTTCCTGAGGATTTCAAGGTGACAGTTCTGGTGTCATAAGACTGTTCGTAGCAACACATCTGAGTGGAGGGCGTGGATGGTGTTCGCCCCCTAGTCCTCTTACTCACAAGACAGTCCTCACGCACCACTATGTGCTCTGTTCTGCTCGTAGCCTTTGAAAGAAAACTTTTTGTTGACAGCGTTTGTAAATCATGTTTTGTTTTTCTCCTCTAGAATAATTTGCCCCACAGAAATTCTTCCATATATCAAAGTTGGTCTCATAATTTTGCGTGGAGGAGAGGGGCAGGGAAGAAGACTGCAGCTAAGTTCAAACCAGTGCAAACCGGAGCACAGACAAACATTGGAATGGTGTGCTCCTAGCTTAGGGGTCAAGAACTTTCTGTGCCTTCAGGCTTCACCTCATTTCTAAAGTGTAGGTGATTTCGCTTTAAGCATCAGATTCTCACACGAAAAATATGCTAATATGGCTGAGTGATAGCCTAATATCCTGAATTCTGATAACACTAACACCTTGACTGTTACTGCACATTATGCCTAACGCTCGCTAACTGACTATTTCGTAGCAACACGGGGAAGGGGAAGGCCGAAGGCTCACTTCCATTTTCTGTCCATAACCGCTGCCCGGCCACATCACAGGCCTGACTGTGTAAACCTGCATCGTCCTCTCGATGGTCAGGTCTATTATCTAACCTCTTTTGATGGTGGCTATTTGAGGGGAGAGAAAGGAGATATTAAGGGACATCTGTTGAACTGTAGGGATGGGAAGTGAGATTATGTCATGAAAAGCCAATGGGACCCACCTTTCCTTCTCTGGGCTTCTCAGACCTGGAAGTTGCCAAGCAAAGCAGACGCTCGCTCAAATGGTCAGTCTCCATTCTGATGCAGAACAGGGCCCAACACACTTCTGTACTGCCCTCCAACTGCTTTGCAATCACAGGAGCAAGACAGGATTCTACAAAACACACATCCAAGCTCAAGAATGAAGGCTTTTCCATCTAGAAACCTCCAAAATTCTGCCTTGTCTTAGGCTTAAATTCTGGACTAATTACAGTGCACTGTTATCCCTGTTGGGGGTTGAGAGGGTAGGACATGGGTTGCATATAAATTAATTATGAAGAGCATGCAAACAAACATTTCAAATGTCACTTCCTCTACACAGTCCCCACTTTGTTATCATTTGTTTAAATCAGCACACACACACAGTTTCCAAAGTTCCTGACAGATGTTTTCCTAAAGCAGTTTATGTCATAAACAGCAAACAGTAACATCTAACAGGGATTCCAGCAGGACAGAAATCTCTATACCTGTCTGCCTTTCCTGGAAGCCCCATGAGGCCTGTTTTCCTGCTGCTTCCTAGCTTCATGCTCACCCCCACACCCTGTATATCTCTAAGGCCACAATCTCACTCAATGTGGCTGCCATAATTCCAACAGACGCTACATCCTTGTACTCTCATGCCCCTAAACCTTCAAACAATAACACCACCAATGCCACCACCAGACTGGGACTGTACCTACCTGGCACCATCCCATGCAGATCTCAGCCAGTTATTCAACAAGGGGTCAAAGCTTCGGCAGCCCTGTCTGCCCACATTATTTTATCCCTCGCTCCCTACATTTCCCTTCCCTTGCTTCCACACAGCTACTGCAGACAACTCCACCACCACCCCAAGACCTCTTCCCGGCTGGTCAGTTGAATTACACACTGACAACCAAGCTTCCACATGTATTACAGTGTTAAACTACACTACATTTGGCCTGAGGATGCCTCCACACACAAGTCTTCACTTAAAGAACTTTAGCTAAGTATGGTAGCTCACACCTGTATTCCTAGCATTCTAACAGAATGAGGTAGGAGGATTGCTTGAGCTCAAGAGTTCCAGAGCTACCTGAGCAAAAGCAAGACCGTGTCTACAAAAAATAGAAAATTAGCTGGGTGTGATGGCACACACCAGCTACTCGGGAGGCTAAGGCAAGAGGATCACGTGAGCCCAGGAGTTTGAGAGTGCTGTGAGCTATGATGATGCCACCATACTCTAGCTGAAGCAGAGCAAGAAATAAATAAATAAATAAATAAAATATAAAAAAATAAAATAACCACCACCTATTCAATTTCAGAATAACAAATCACACTGTAGAATGATTTGAGCAATCAAAGCTAATCGTAGATAAGTATGATTAGATTTATAAGAAGTCCACTGAATAAAGTTCATTAACAAAATTCACCTGCAACCTAACTGACGGTGTGAACTAGCTGGAAGCCTAACTCGGAGCACACCCTTGTAACACAGCTGGCCAATGGAGCAGCTCAATGTCAGGCAGGTGCCTGTGGCCAGTTGACACAAATAAGGCAGAAGCCATGAGCTGTGGCCAATGAAGCAGACTCTGTAGCTCACTTCCATTTTCTATCCGTAACCGCTGCCTGGCCACATCACTGCCTGGAGTTCTTAGAACCTGCTCCAGTTCTGAATGCTGCCAGATTTGCAAATCATTTTTTGCTCAATTAAGCTCTGCTCTATGTAATTTGTCTAAGGTTTTTCCTTTTAATAGTAGTTTACCTAGGATGGGGTTTGTTAACACAGTTCCACTGTTGACTCAGCTTTCAGTCCATGATTCTCAGGACAGGCTACACATTAGAAACACCTGGAGAGCTTCAGAAACCTACTAACACTTGGACCTGATACCCAGAGATGCTAATTTAACTGGTCTAGGGTAGGGCCAGAGCATTGCTATCCTTTGGAAGTGATTCTATGTGCACCCAGGGCTGAGAACCTTTAGGTCCCTACCTCTATGTGAGGCATCCTTATCACTGAGGACACATCAAGCACATACAAGGTAACAGAATGCTGATTCAACTTAATGGAATGCATGTGTAACGTTATAACATTTATACATGACTAAAGAACTGCCTTCCTGGTGCTCACAGTCTGAGCACCTAGGAGATGGAAAGCCAGATATTTCTTCCTTCAACACTAGTTCCATTCCCAGAACTTTGAGGGCTAAGCAGCTACCACTAAAAATCTATTCACGTTGTTTTAGGCTACATGAGGTAAGAAGTGGTGCACAAGACCAACAATGTAACAAGTTGTCTTCCTTCCATTCGTGAAGATGAAGTGCTCTTCCTGGCCAATGTGCATTTTTCTCTTACATTGAATAATTATTGCCTATGTAGGTCACTATGAAAGTTTTGAGATTGACTGTGTTATGGTCCATTATTTTGCTTCCTAGAAGCACAGTGGACAGCATATTTTCTGATTCACCCGTGCACGTTTCAACTTGCTCAGTTTCTCCATGTTTCTGGGAGGGCTTCCTTTTTTTTCCCCTGAAGATTTTATATTGCTTGATTTTTGTATATCTCAAGAATTTCATAATGACTCACATACCCCCCACTGGGAGTCTCATATGGGGTCCAGTCAGAAGTAAACTTGCTGAACCTCTGTGGGGTCGCCTGGTTTTGACTATTCTTTCCTAATCAACCTATTCTGATCACGTGGGTCCCCTCAATAAAACCTTGGCTAGGTATGTGTGGGAAGGGCTACATCATGAATACAGACCCCCAAGCAGACTCCTCAATTAGATCTATCTTCACTCTCAGGGAGCCAGGATGTGGAGAGAAGCCTGGGCCCTGAAGTCCTAGGTTATACCTCTGTCTTAATTCCAGCTCCAACACTTCTGGGCTCTGTAAATTGGAGGTAGTCATGATAACCTAATTCATAGAGTTCTTCTGAGGATTAAATGAGGTCATGCATATAAAGCTACTTAGCACAGAGTTATGGTAAGTAATTAATGTTTTCTAATAATGCACACAAAAGTTTTCACTTTGTATAACTTTAAAAATCATTTAGGGGAATAAAAAGCAGAGAGGGCCATGGGAAGACATCCTAAATCGTGATATTCAGTGTTAATTTGGAGGTGGCATAGGGAAAGTCTATGAGGAAGAAAAAAATTGAGGGGGGGAATGATTTTCTCATCTGTGTGCAACACACCTCTCTCCTGAATAGTGAGGAGTTCTCTTTCTTCTGGATTCAACAGAAACCAACTCTTTCCATTTTCTCTCCTGATGAAAGAGCAAGGGCGAGGGAGGAAAGGAATATTCTGAATCAGACAATTACCAAAAAATTTAAGCCAAGAGAATAGTCTTTGCAGTCTCCCACCCTGATCTCCAGGGTGCTGGTGAAGACCATGCTGTCCAGGACCTCTGGCTGTTGCGATTTCAGTTGCTGACTTCCCAATGCCAAGACCATTAAAAAACAAACAAACAAAAATAAGTTGACTTTGCCCATTAGACAGTAGACTGAAGTCACTTTACTGCTCCACTGGGGTAGAATTTCCTGAGCATTTATGTGTCCGGGCAGTGAAGTCAGGCTGCCATGGTTCCAAATCGACCACTCAAACCTCCTGATGTCCTTAACTTGACTCTTAGCTGAACAACACTCGGGGAAGAGTAATTCTCGCTCACCTTTGGTAAATAAAAAGAAGAAAAATCAATAAAATAATTTCCAATCTGTTCCTTACAACTCGATGCCCCACTGATCAGAATGAGTCAGGAACAAACGCATTAGCTCTGAGAGAAAACAGCTCTTAGAAATAAAATTGGATCTAGTTGGCTGAACAATCATTATGCTTGAAATTCTCTGTGCCATATTTGCCAGTCAATAGAGCACATGGGGATGCAGACCGCAGGGACAGCGCCTTTCATCTGGCACCAGCTTCCGGACCGCATCTATAATTGCTGTCGAGATCATCAAACCATCCAGTGACTTCAGGGAAAAGCTTAATTCTCACCAAAATGAAGCAGCAACTAATTTGTAACAAAACAATAGAGTTTCCCTTGGGATCCAACTCTTCATTTTAGCTGCTCAAGTTGGAAATACAGTAGAACCTCTGCAAGTTGACCACTCCAGGGACTGTAACAAACTGGTCACCATACAGCGATGGTCAACATAAGGAATGAGGCCTACCACACTAATATGTACTTGTGCTACAGGTCAATTTAAGGAAGTGGTCAACTATGGAGGCTCAACTATACCTTCTTTTACTAAAGATTTGAATCAAAGTTTTGGTCCTATAAGTTCCTATCTTGTCTCACTCTGCTCAACCAAGTCTTTGAGGTGCAGCCCCCACACAGTCCCTCAGCCAGCGCTGACCATATAAGGGCATATCAGAAATCCCATCATGCTCCACAGATAGGGTCTAGATCAGAGTTTGGAGCGACACCTGAACCCTTTGTGTCCTATTCAAGAATTACACTATTACTCACCTGACCTTAAGAATGCCATTTCTGGACACCCTGTTATGGTGTCCAACCTACAGGACAGGGAACCTTTGGGATTCTGATAGCCTGCCCTCCTGGGGAATCTGTCCTCTGCCTAGGCAACTCCAGGAGGGCAGTGCTGGATTCGTCCCTGCACTTGCCACCCTCACCATCACTCCTGCCTGAATTAGAAGAAATGTTTGGGTTTGGGTTTTGTATTTGCTCTATGCCAAAAAACAACCTCAGATTAAGTGTTTGAACTATCAGCTGCATGGCCTTAGGCAAGTCAGCAAATCCTACACAAACCCAGTTAAACTTTAAGGGAGGCAGGCAGAATCTGCCTAACATTAGCTTCTCGCTCCTCGGCACTTCAGTTTACCAACTGTCAGCATCACACTGACATCTCAAGTTTACCTGGTGTAGTGTACATAGCTGGTGCCCAGCCCAGATCCTCATTTTTAGGACAAGTGCCCAGCCCCCAGGGACATGAGTGTGGCTGGCAATAGCTATAGCTGCCCCATCTTAGAAAAACTGCCCTCAGCCCACTCTCCACTAGCCTGGACAGTCCACAGGCAATGGATGGTTGACATGAGGTGCAAAGGGTTGTCCCACTTGCTTCAATGTGGGGCCACCTGTGCGGTGCCATTTCTATTCCAGAGCACTCCATAGGATCAGGCAAAAGCTTGGTCCAGCTGAGATCACACCCTTGCATTTTTCCCCTGCCTCCTCCATTTTCTTTCTTTCCTGCTTCTCCCATTTTCTTTCCCAGGAGAGTATAATAAATCACCTGCATTCTCCTCCCCAAACCCTGGTTCCAGCTTTGCTTGTCAGGAATCACACAGGGCAACCAAGATGTCATGTGGAAATGGACTGGAGTGGTAAAGAGTGAGGGAAGGAAAACAAGTGGGGAGGCTGCTGCAACCATCCAGTTAAGGACTGTTGGTTCTTTCCCATGCTACTCTGAAATTCTATGGCTCTCTGAGCAGGGTGCTGCCAGTGGTAGCAACACGCTCATTAAATCTGCTCCATATGTTGGAATGGACATAGGTCAAATTGGTACCAGGAGTTGTTTATTCCACTGAGGTTTGGTGTCAGAAAAATAACAAACATAGCAAAACAGAAAGTGTTTGATTTACCTGGCCACCAGACTGTAAAAATAGATCATCTCCCAGTTCCACAATTGATCTTAAAATTCCACTGGGGATCCAAAACAGGCCCCTTGACTTAGTATGCTGTAGATGGTGCAGAGCTATCCAGGGACAATCTGCAGCTCTGAGCCACCCTCCCGTTGTCCCCAGAAGTTTCCACTGGACTTGACATGTGTTACAGAATGTGAATTAAACATAACTGGAAGGTAAACCTACTTCAGGTCAGAGACATCAAGAGGCAGCCAAAACAACATTGGCTTTGGTTCTATCTATAATTTCAGTCAACATGGAAGTTCATGCCTTGCCTTTGACAAAGGTAAATGTACATCGGTATTTCTAAGTACAGTCTATAGAAATATCTTCAAGAATTTGAAATGCTCTGTAAGAATTTTTTTCTTTTTTAAAGGTTTTTATGATAACCTTTGAAACAATTGTATGTGTATTCTGTTATCTCACATACGGCCACTGATAACTGAATACTGCTGTAAGAATTTAATGTTAGTGCTATCATTCGGTGTCGACCATATTGACACTAAGTGATTACTCAGAACTACAAGGGCTAACTTTTAATGAAGACTCGTTCAAGCTGGAAGCTTGTACTATGTGCATTTTCAACAGTCTATGAATTTCCAAATTTGAACAACAGGTTTATTTCCAAGGCTGATCAATACCTACAAATGCCAACCACCAACACAATGGCAGGTGGCCAAAGCTGGGAGCTGGTGTTCTGGCCGCTCTGCTACCCATCACAGAGCAGAGGAGAACATCTGGGCAGAAGGGGTGAAGGCAAGCTTGAGAAAAGTCAGATGACACCACCTATTCCCATCCCAGAGCTGTCACGGCTTATTATGTTCCTGTTACTGTTGTTTATTTTTAATTAAAAATCCTACAAATTATTAAAGCAGTGACTGTGAGATTGTTCCAACTTGAAGATGGGGCTTATTTTCATTTCTGGCTCTTCAGAACTTAGCTTCTGGGCTCTTGGGAGATGTTCACTAAACATCTGACAAATGAATAACCATGCACCAAGCCAGAGGCGGTCCCTCAAGGAGTTTATAGACTAATAGAAAAATGCTCAGATTATAGGCGACTATTTGATTGATCACAAAACAAGTCTGTGCATTTATAGGGGCTACAACTAAAAAGAACAGAAGGAAATTGATTACCTTCAAAGCCAGGACAGTGATTACTTATGAAAGAGGGAAGGGGATTGAGACCAGGGGACATGAAGATCTTCTGGGATCAATGATAACGTTTCTATTGTTTAATCTGGGTGACAGTCACTTGAATGTTTATTTTCAAACTGGTAGATACTTTATGCATTTATGTTTCAGCAAAAATAATAACAAAGTCAGTGAAGCACTTTGCTCTCCAAAGAAATATAAACCAACATGACCACTGTTACATAAGAAAAAGAGTACTAGCCTAAACCCAAATGGCTAGTTTGCATCCCAGGTTCGTAACTGATTAACTGAGTAACCTTGGTAAATTCTGTCACCTCTCTGAGCCTCAGTTTTTCTATTTGTAAAACAGGGATCTCACAAGCATCACAAGGTATTGTGATTCTGAAATAAAGTGATACATGTGAAAGTGCCTCACTGCTCTGTAAAGCGGAAGGCGTTGTAAAAAAGTAAACTTGATTCATATTACTTGGGATTATTATTGCAACTGAGACATTGTGTCCGAGAGTACACGTACCTGGGACCCACGTGCTGCTGAAATCAGCTCCTCAGTTCTGTGTCTCATGGGGCACACACACCTTCCACATTCTCGCTGCTCCCAGGCCCACCTATCCTGGGCCCCACTCTCGGCACGGACCCTGAGCTCCTGCCACACTGCCCCCTTGCACTTCCTTCTGATGTGCACCAGGCATTCTCTGAGCCTGTTTCCTCTGTCTTTACTCCCCCAGCTCACCCCTCCAGCTTACTACTCATTTATTCAGGTAGCAAATATTTATTGAGTCTCTATCACATGCCAGGGGCTGTTCAAGACCCTGAGGATAAGTCCCTGCCTCCTGGTGCTTATGTTCTAGTGATGCTAACTCATACTGTCCCCGTGATGCTCAACTCCAGAGCACCACATGCTCTAGGATAACTTCCCAAATGTTCCCTCCTTTCTCTCCCACAAGCACTTGCCACCAATCCCCACTGAGACAGTGAGTGTCCCTCCTTGTCCTCAGAGGATCCTGTGCACTCTGATCCTGCTCTGTCTGCCATTCACGAAGATGATCAGCTTTCCAGTAAGACCACTCTGTCTTCCACCCACACATGCAGAGAAGCACCCAGAGCAGTCATAAGAACTAGCCTGCACTGAGTGCTTCAAGGGGGCTGGCTCAGTTCTAAGCACTTTAACATATCAACACATTCAATTCTCACAAAAACCATGCAAGGTGGCCATTACTATTGGTCCAGTTTGAAGATGAGGAAAGCAGGCACAAGTAGTTACAGTGACTTAAGGCCCCAGAGCTTTTGAGGGCAGAGCCCAAACATGAGAACAAGCACCCCACTCCCAGTTGCTACCCTCCACCCCACAGCCCAGAAACACTGGAGGTTTGCGGGTGGAAGAAAGGCAAGAGGTGGGAAGGGAGGAGACCCAACTACTTGGTGAATAACAGGCTAAGGAGACCTTAGAGTTGGGGGGAGCCTGAAAGAAGAAGGAAGAGTTTTCCATCTAGATTCCAACATCTATTTCTGTTTCCTTTATTCCTCTCCTTCTTAAACTTCAGCTACCTAGGGATTAGCCAATCAATTAGAATGCGCTTTAATTAATGGCATTGTTCCTGCTCGTCTGTGTTCATTCAAGCCCCAAAAGACAACCTCATAAATGAAGTGGGGGACTGGGGACTTGGGGACCTCAGTCTCCTTCCTGTCAGTCAGCCCTGGATCCTGTGGCATGGAACATTCTGGGAAGCAATGTGAAGGCTTTCAAGGCTGCTTGAGCCCAGAGATCACCTGGTCCAGCAGCAGCAGACTCAAATGCCCTTGAGGGACAGCACTGAAGAGAGAGAGCAGCATTGAGGTGCGGAGCAGCATACAAAGGATTCCAACAGAACAGACACAGACAGGCACTTTGCTTTTTATAATATGGTGTGGAACTTAACAGTTGCACATGGCAGATAAAACCCCTATCTACTTCCTCCTCCAACCCTAGTAAAATAGCGTAAAAAATATTTTAAGTGGGAATCTACAGGACAAAGAGGAGAGAGAAGATGACAGCAGACTTGGGACACCTGCCAGGCTTCTGAAGATGGAAGTGACAGCTGACATAGAGGGGAGGAAGCGGAAAACTAAGCATGAAAAAATAGAAATCACCAAGAAGCAAACCATTCTGTACCTCAGGACCAAAGAAAACCTCTGAACTTGGAGCAACCAAGTAACCTCAGTGGTTGGGAAAGGACAGGACTAGAAAATGGGAGGACGATAAGCCCCACCCTCAAGTGACCAAGTGACTACACCCTCCTACCTTGGGGGGAGACGAGACGTTTTGTCCTGGGTGTAACACAACCAGACTTACCAGGAAAGGGGGAGACCTTAGGGAAAGGTTTTACATGTTTTTCTTTAAAGTTATTCTTAATATTTGGTGCTTTGATATTATTATAAATGGTATGTTTTTAAAATACCATTTTTTCATTCTTTGTTGCTATCCATCACTAACCTTGTATCCTATTACCTTATCCAATTTACCTAATAATTTGAAACTTCTATCTTTAAAAGAACAGGCTGTATTTTTTTCTTTCATTTTTCCTTTTTTTCTTTCACTTTGCCTTTTTTCTCATTTCCCTTGCTAGAATTTCCAGTACAATGGAATTGATGTTAGCAGCATCACTGTCTCCTTTCTGATCTTACTGGGAAAACTTTAAAAATTTCACCATTCATTATATTTACTATAGATTTTTATTTTCTTCTTCTTCTTTTTTTTTTTTTTACAAATTTCCATTATCAGAATAAGAGTTTCCTTTTAATCCTAGTTAGTTTATCATGAATAAGTGTTGAACTTTGTCAAATGTTTTACACTGATCATATGCTTTCTCTCCATTACTCTGTTAATTTGGTAGATTGCATTGGCCAATTTTTTAATTCTAAACACACCTTGATTCCCTATATAAATCCAAGTCGGTCATAATATATCATGTTTTCTATGTATTGCAGGATCAGTTTGCTGATATGTGGTTGGGATCATTATTCAGGGAGAGATTCATATGGAATTTTTCTTTCCTACGGTGGTTCTCAGTAGGTTTAGGCACATTACTCAACGTCTCTGAGATTCTCGTTCCTTTTTTTTTTTTTTTGAAGACAACCATCATGTACAGGATTGTTAAGAAGATTAAATGAGAAAATATATCTGAAGTTATTTAGCACATTTCTCGGCACATAGTAGGTACTCAACAAATATGTATTGAAAAGATGAGAATGGATTCTGCATCTAATCAAGTAAAACTTCAGAGTACAATGTGTATACAAATCAATCCAAAGAATAATTTAATGGAAGTAACAAAGGCTGCCTTTCTAAGCTCAGTAAGTAGGATTTGGCACGTGCAATCTAATTGGTAGAGCTCCAAGGGATTTCAGAACTTCTAATCTAGAGCCCAGTGACAGCAAACTCTGGGCCAGGAAGGACAGGAGAGAGGGGCTAAGACCCCCACCATACCCACTCTTTCACTCCCCAGTGAAAATTTCTAAGTTCACCGTGTGAAAAAGTGGACTGGTAAGAAGCAGCCTGCACTGGCAACCAGGAGACTGTCCTTTATCAGATCTGTGACCTTGCATTAATCACCTAACCTTTCTGGGCCACAGTCTCCTCACCAGACAAATAAGAAGTAATAAAAGAAATCATTTTACCATAAGGATATTTGCACTTAAATATTTATAGCAGCTCAATTCATAATTGCAAAGACATGGAACAACACAAGTGCCCATCAACCCATGGTGGATTAATAAGCTGTGATAAACTGTGGTACATATGTGTGCCATGGAATACTATTCAGCCATAGAAAAGAGGGTGACTTTGCATCTTTTGTATTTACCTGGATGGATCTGAAGAACATTCTCCTAAGTAAAGTATCTTGGGAATAGAAAACCGAGCATCTCATGTATGCACACTGACCTGAAAATAATAGCTCAACAACTACAGATCCACATGAGAGAAAAATACAACTACAATCAAGAATGGGGAAGGAGGAAGAGGGAATCAGTAAGTTCCCACCCAATGGGTACAGTAGGGGTATATGGCACACCTGAGTGAGGGACTCAACTACAACTCAGACTTTGGACTTTACCTTACATATGCAAATAATGTAACCTAATTATATGTACCCTCATATTAGCCTGAAATTTTAAAAAAGCAATAATAATTTCCACCCTGCCTATTTCACACAGTTAACATGAATGAAATGGAAGGCTTTTAAAAAGTTAAAACCAGGCTCGGCACCTGTGGCTCAAGTGGCTAAGGCGCCAGCCACATACACCTAAGGTGGCAGGTTCGAATCCAGCCAGGGCCCGCCAAACAACAATGATGGCTGCAACCAAAAAATAGCCAGGCATTGTGGTGGGTGCCTGTGGTCCCAGCTACTTGGGAGGTTGAGACAGGAGACTCACTTGAGCCCAGGAGTTGGAGGTTGCTGTGAGCTGTGATGCCACGGCACTCTACCCAGGGTGACAGCTTGAGGCTCTGTCTCAAAAAAAAATAAAAATAAAATCTTAACACTCTTCAGGAATACAAGCGTTCACCACAAAAATAAGTAAATGAAGTAATGCATGTTAATGAGCTTGACTTGG
>CAUYQV010116149.1:0-18201 GCA_963574575.1 Galagoides demidoff
CCTGTATATTCTCATTTCACATATACAAATACTTTTATTATAAACAATCTCTAATGATGAAAAAGATTATCTTTATTCCCCCCTTTTTTCCCTAGGAGAGAATATGTCCCAGGGCTATACCACAGGTAAGTTATAAGTACATAGTTTACATTTTTTGTCATTTTATATTTTGTCCTTGAGACTAAGCCATGCACAACACCTCCTGGTTTCTCTGCTGCTGAGAGAGATTGCTTAGACTCACACAATCCTGCAAGTGTAATGGGGTTGATTATATTTATAAAGATGTGATAATGTGCCACAGGGAACGGCGCCACAGTCTGTCAATAAAGGAGACAGAGTAGATTTTTAAAATTCTGAACTGAGTGCCAGGAGATGCTGGAGAACCGCTTTGGAGGTAGGAGATTTGTAGAGGCATGAAAGGCCAGTCTCTGTCAATCATGAAAAAATAACATTAGCCATTCTGTTTTTTTTTTTTTTTATTTCAGGTAAATGTTATTTTTTTATTGAAAAAACATTTTGTTGAGAAATAACTTACATACTATAAATTTCACACATTTTAAAGTATTCACCTCAAGGAATTTTAATGTATTTAGGGTTGTATAATGATCCCCAAATCTAATTTTGGTATATTACTAGCATGCTAAAAAGAAACTTCATGCCTATTACTGTCTCACTTCAGCCTCAGGTAACCACTAATTTACTTTCTGTCTTTCTGTATTTGTTTTTTTTTTCTTGATATTTCTATAAATTAAATCATATAATATCTAATTTTATATCTGGCTTGTTTCACTTAGCATAATATTTCTGAAGTTCATCAATATTTTACTACTTTGTCCCCTTTTATTGCTGAGTAATATTCATGGATATACTACATTTTGTTTGTCTGTTCATCAGGTGATGGACATTTGGGTTGTTTCCATTTTTTCTGGTTAGTGAGAACAATGCCGTCATGAACACATGTGCATGTATAAGTCTTTGTGTGACACCAAGATATTCCTGACCTGATAATTAATTAAGATGTGAAGCTAAGTTTGCCCTTTGTTTGGTTGTCATATAATACATTTGAGGAAAATCGGTGTATACGGATCCATGTAACATCACTCACTTGCATCCTGTTTGCAAAAGCAAAAAGAATATATTACCAGCAATCAGACAGGAAATGGGGAGCATGCCTGGGGGCAGCTATGGGAGTCTGCCAGGCACACGAGCATCATTTGTCAAGGTTGATGTTGAAGGAAAAGATTGAGACAGGGCTATTCAGTCACTAACTTGCCTTGGCTCATTTCTGAAGGATTTGTCTCTGCCTGGATGAGGTACATTTTCAGCAGACCTGCAAGGGGAATGCTTTGGTCCTAGGGTTTTTCTTTGTTTCATTCAAAGGCAGGTTTAAGAGCTACATTTTCTCATTTTCTGTGAACAAGAAGCTGAGATTCTATCCTCCTCTTTTCACAGATATTACAGGAGATTTCTCTCTCAGCCTTCCACCCACTCTAATATAGAGAGGGTTAAGGAACTGAGCATTATATCACCAGTTTTTTTTTTCCTGGTACCCATGACTTGTTTTATTATTAACTTCAATAGGTAAAGAGAATGGAAAACAAACAATGCATCACAGGCAGTGGTAACGTTTTCTCAGAATGTGTAACTTCACAATGGTAGTTATTCTCCTGTTCTATAATGAAATACAGTAGAAACTCCATACACTGATCACCTCTTTACACTAACCACTTCTTCCTTAACTTGACCTAATCCTAATTTTAATAGACCAGACACACACCACATTGTATGTATCAGTATAGTAGGCCTAGCTCCGTATGTTGACCAGCTCTGTATGTTCACCAGTTTATTACTGTCCCTTCAGATGGTCAGAGGTTGTATAGAGATTGCCTTTTCTGTCCTATTCTGAAATATTTCTGGCAGCTCAGGCATTTTCTCTTTCTTAAAATGGCCTGTGTTCTCTCATCCTTAACTTTTTTCCCCAGGAGTGGAGCCTTTCCCTCTCCTCCCATTGTCCTTTCAGCCCTTCCTTTTTAATAATCCCTCTTTTGAGCACTCAAGACTGAAGAAGATAGATGTAGGGCAGATGTGTGTCTTAGTGTGGGACTTTCAGCTCAACTGGATGATTAGGATCTCAGATGAACCCCAATCCTTTGGGTTCATTGTTTGTCCTGCCCATCCTGCTGCCTCTCCAGTAAAGGCAGGAAAAATCAGAGGGTTAATTGCTGACTGCAATCCAAACATCTTTGATTACCCAATTGTCAGCTTCTATTTTGAACACTGCCAGACATTACAGATTTTTTTTTTTTTAAACAATGACTTTTAAAGCCTAGACTTCCTCTCTGAAGTCCTTTATTAAGAAGGCTTTGGGGGAAAACTGATTATAGCTCTGGCTATACTCCAACCGCCTGTTGATTCTTCCCTATACTCCATGGTCATTTTAAATAAAACACACAGATCAGAGATTTATCTTGGCTTTAGAAGGGCAGCACCCTGCAAATTTTCCAGAATATTTATTCAAAACAATATTCTTAATAGGGACAGAGAATCTTGTTAAGAATGTTTGGCATGGCAGATTAAATTTCTTTTAAATCCAAACCAAAACTATAGTGAGAAATATTAAAATAATATTATTTTAGTATAATCCAAGGACACTGGCAGAGAGGTTTTGTGTTTATTCCTCTTTTTTTCCTTGTTAATTCTATGGGAGTTATTTTAGTTCTTTTGTCAGTCAGATCTAGGGTTGAATCGTAGCTCTATTTAGTTACTGCATAGTCTTTCTAAGATTCTAACATTAATACCTGGGGTGACCCAGGTGACCTGGTGTCCCAGTTTTCTCATTATTGAGGGGTTTCCTCATGATGAACAGGAGATTTTCAGTGCTGAAAGTGGGAGCCCCAAGCAAGCATGGACAATGTGATTCCCCTTGTAAAAACATGTGGGATTAAATAATACATGTCTGAATATTGTTGAGGATTCTGAGCCAGTATTAGGAAGCACAGTAAAAAGACATTTTAAATAAATTAGAACTATTTTTATTCAATTACTTTGATAGTATGTCTAATTGTTTTTTTCCTCCACCTGACATCTTGGCTTTAGTTGCTGAATTAAATCTTCCAGAAAACTAGAATCAAGTTGGTATGAACTTTTAGAATGAAAAAAAAAATTAAATGAACTCTATACCTAATAAAAAATAACTTCCCAGTTTCTTCTCCCAGCTCCTGGAAACCACCATTCTAGTTTTTTTCTCTATGAATTTTACATAAGGTACTTTATGTATGGAACTGTATAGTATTTGTCTTTTTGTGACTTATTTCATTTTGTAGAGAAGTCTTATCCATGTTATAGCATGGGCTGGAATTTTTTTTCTTTTTAAGGTTGACTAATATTTCATTATATGTATATATTGTATTTTTTTCATCCATTCTTTCATTGATAGGCACTTAGGTGGTTCCCATCCTTTAGCTCTTGTGAATGATACTGCTATGAGCATGGGTATATGAATATCCCTCCAAGACCCTGCTTTTAATTGTTTAGAGTATATACCCAGAAATGGAATTTCTGGAAGGACTAGTACTTCCTAATCTTTAAGTCAGATGCAAATAACCTCAGGATCTTGTTGAGACACAGATTCTTATTCGGCAGATCTGGAATGGAGTCTGAGATTTTGTATTTCTGACAAGCTCTGAGATGCTGTCAATGCTGCCAGCGGGAAGACCATACTTTGAGATACAAGCTTACAGAAAAAAAGTACAGTATCTTGGAGGTGAAGACACTTGGGTTATATATGGTCCTGTCTCTGCCAATAACTGTAGATATGACCATGGAGAAGTCACCTGAACACTTTGGGGTATGTTACCTTATTTAAAAATGGGGAGGTTGGGCTAGATGACTTATAAGGCCATTTTCTCCTCTAATATTCTGCATTATCCTGTCTGCCTAGGATAAGTTTTATTTTCTTTTACATACTTGCAATAAAATACATGGAAGATAATAACTCCTATATTGCAGAACCGGAAGGATTGCTGGTAAATCTGGAAAGCCATAACAATCAGATCAATAATTATAAATTATCAGACTAATGAAAAAATAAGGCTAAACAGACTTGCATCGAAAGTGGGGCCTTCTCTGTCAGTTCATGTTTATGACAGTGTTTGTTGACCTCACCCTGGGCTGCTGCTACAGCCGTTTCTATTTAAAAGAAGAGGACACAGAGTAATTTCATGGTGAACTACAGAGAAAAAACTTTCATCTGAAGCCACATTAAAAGGATAGTGCTTCTAGTTACACATAATATCTGATTCAAGGACCAGCAAGGTGAAGAAAAATGAACTGAAGACGAGCAATGTTTTGCTGTTAATGGTTTGCAATCAGGTGGGAGAGGGGACACACTGATTTGTAGTATTTGTCAATGTGTAAATCATTCCACACATCCACTTTTCATCTATCACAGTGGCACCAATTGGTTAACAAAATTTCTGGAATTTTAACCATCAGCTTTCATGAGCTAGCATAAATCAGCTCTAGCACACTACTGAGAAGTAAGTTTCTTATAACTGGCTTATCAGTATTAGAAGAAATGACTTTAATAATTGTGTCTTTCCCAGTAATTCACTGGTTCTCATCTCTGGCTGAGTATTAATATAGTCAGGGTAATATTTAGAAAACAGTAATGGTTAGGTCCCATCCCAGCTCAACTTAAATCAGAAATTCCAGGGTAGAGGCACAGTCAAAAATCTCCCTCACAGGTTTTAAAGTACAACCAGGGATAAAAGCAACAATGTAACATTCTCACTATTTCCAAGTGATCTGATTACATTCACTATTTGAGTTTTTTCCCTTCTGCTAAGAGAGCATTAGCAGAGTTAAGGGGTAAAACTTATAGAAGTGAATGATGCTTTCCCAGTCTATAAACTTTGCTTGAGATAAGGGGATTTCACAGCCACTTAGAAATACTAATGTTTTGATTAAGCCACAGCTGATCATGTGTCTGATGAGACTGTAGGTCTAAGGCTAAGCAACTAAAAGGACAAGGTAAGAAAGGTAGAAACTGATGAGTCTGGTGGCAGCCAAACTATCCTCAATCTTACTCTTTTTTTTTTTTTTTTTTTTTTAGGATGAAGGTAGGTTTTTTTATTATAAAAGAAAAAAATAACTCCTCAGCAACCTTAACAAAAGAAAAGAGTATTTTGCACTGGGAGAAGACAACAGGATACAAAATCACAAGTGTTTTTGCCACCAGCCCTGTCTCTGTCTCCTCCAAGAGAAGAGGTGAAAGGACACAGTTGAAGCAAATAAGTAATTATGTGAAATTACTTAGAAACCCTACAGATTTGATTAAAATCTAAACTTCTATTTTGTGCTTAAAAAAAAAAATTCTTTTTTAATATATCAAAAGGCCTGCTTTAGTGACATGCTATTCTCACCAGAAAATAACCCTAATATGTGTATATCCCCTCTGTCGGTAACTTGCTCAAGTTGACCAGCCAACTCATTTCTAAACCTGTGTGTGGACAAGTACACGCATCTTGCAAAATAGAGCCATGGCCATCAAGTGACTGCTAGCCGGCAGTCCACCTGTCAATTTACCAGGGCCCACTTCCTCCAGAGGGTAGGCAGGGAAGAGACCCTGAAATGGTAATGAGGAATTAGCCCCCAATTACCAACTTTCCAAGCACCACTTCCCCCACCTCCTCCTCGAAAGAAGATACTTCCCTTTCTTTACTTTGGCTCCCTGTGACCCAGATGGTTTTCACCTTTAGAAACACAAACAATCCACACACCCATATATATAATTTTTTTGTTTTTACATTTAAATATAAAATTACTACTCTGCTTTTTGTTATGAAGGAGGACCAAGCAATAAGAACCTTTTCTTCTTTTAAGGTAGGGATATCCATCAGTTTACTCGGAGCTCTTTGCTGAGGGGAGGGCATTTAGCCTCAAGCAAGGGAAGTGTGGCCTGAGGCGGAGGGCATTTCCCTCCCTGATCTCCAACCTCTATTTTCTCTAATTCCCACCTACAGCAGAATGTTGGTTATGATCTCTTCCAAATTTTCCACCAAGGGAAGCTGTAACCTAGAGTAAGCCAGGTCTTCCCCTTTCACCTAACCTGAAGAAAAAGTTCTCCCCCTCTAGCAGAATGCTCCACTCCAATAGCTATGCTTACTGGACAAGCTCACCCCATTAAGTGGAAGTAGTGGTTATGCTTCAGTGCTAGGGGGGAAAAAAGAGGGTGGGTGCAAAGAGATTAAGAACTTGACCCCTCTATTTTGGCCAAAGAAAACAAGATTAACTGGGCATGAGGAATTAAAAAACAAAAAAGACCTTGATATTCCACCCTTTTGAGTTACAATTGGGACAATTGGGAGAGGGGGGAAGATTTGGAATGGGATAGAGAACCAGAAGGGGCTCAATGGCTGAAGTCTAGTCCATTTAGTTTTTGTACTGGAAGGGCTCATCACCAGTTTCATTGAGAAGACACGTGCAGACGAGGGCTTCCGTCACCAAGAAGGGGTTGCAGTTGGCAGAGAGATGACGGTTTTCAAAGTAGCCTCTTCTCTTGGCCGACAGTTCGGGGAATGCAGATGCTGGCACTATGGTTGGCTATCCCACTGGAAAAGTTGTTGATGTCGGCGGTTTCATGGAATCCAGTTAGGTGCTGGACATTGTCCAGGCCCCTCTTGGGATTGTAGGTGCGAATGTGGTACTGGTGCTGCTTGCTTAGTTTCTCAATGGCCTCCTCAATGTAGTTCAGACTGCTTGGCCTTGGTGCTGAAGTTGGTATGGCAGCCTGCACCATTTCAGTTCCCAGGAATGGGCTTGGGATCAAAGGTTGCTATCATTCCAAAGTCTTCACACACAGAAACGAGCCACCCAGAGATGATCTCCCATGCTGATTCCTTCACAGGGTCCAATTTGGAATTCCCACTGGGCAGGCATGACCTGGGCATTAGTCCCGGCAATCTTGACTCCAGCATACGAGCAGGCTCAGTAGTGAGCCTCAACAATATCCCTGCCATAGGCTCTGTCTGCTCCCACATCACAGTAAGAAGGACCCTGGGGCCCAGGGAAGCCATTGGCAGGCCAAATGAAGGGGTGCCCATCTGTCCCTATCAGTGTGGATTCCTGCTCCATTCCAAACGAGGGGTGCTGGGTGGTCACCATGTCTCCTACAGGTGTGCCTCAAATTGGTCTCTGTAAGCTTTCAATTATACTTGAAAACTTTACAGAACACCAGCTTGTTGGGGTCCTTGCGGAAGGGGTTCTGGAACATGGCAGCAGGCACAAGGTACATGACACTTTTGGAGCCTTCAGACTGTAAAGGACAAGAGCCATCAAAATTCCACTCAGGTAACTACTCTACACACTTGGGCTCACAGTCCAGGGTGAGGGTCTTGCAGCGCAGACCTTCTCCGGTACTATCCATCCAGATATGCATGGCTTGGACTTTCTCGCCCCGAGGCAGGGACATATACACCTGCTTGATGCCTTTGTTTAAGTGGGAACTTGCTGAGGTGGCCATGGTGGAAGATGTTCCAGGCGGTGAGCAGGAGGGTGGGAGTGTGGGCAGGCCGCCAGAGCGAGGTGAAGAGAGGAGAGGAGGCCGATATGCTGCTCAAAGGTCCCACTCTTCTCCCATCCTCCACTCTCCCAGAAAGTATTGTTATTGAGCAGTGGGGCACTGACACACAAGCACTGTTTTCATGGTCCAGGACGATGCTTGACATGTTCTTTGAAGGAAAGATTAGATTTAAGAGGAAGGCAGAGGGAGCAATTTAAAAAATTTTTAAGCCAAAGGAATTATGTGTCTCATCATCTGAAAACAATAGTGAAAGGTAGCTAGGGAGAAGAGATTTAAACATATAAAAAAATTCTTAACATTTAATTTCAAAAGTTATAAGTGACAGATGCCAGAAGTAATACTGTTGTGCAGCAAGTTAATCCAATTTAATACGATCCGACTGGCGTGACTATGGGAAGTCATCCTCTAAGCTGGCTCCCAAAGAGCACTGCCTCCTGCTTGTCATATTCCTGTGTAATCCCTTCTTTTATTTAATAGAGCTGGCCCACATAAACAGGATACTGTGGAAATGACCGTGTGTAATATTGTGGCTGGAATATAAAAGACCTTAGAGCTTCTGCCTGGCCCCTCTCTTGGACAACTGACACTAATAGAAGTCAGCTGCCATGTTGCGAGGATGTTCAAGCAACCCCAAGGGAATAGCCCACCGTGTAAGCAAATGTGCCTCCCACTAACGGGTGTGTAAGTTAAGTGAGCCACTCGGAACCTGATGTTTTTGCTTTAGCCAAGCCTTCAGATGACTGCATTCCCCACTGACATCTTTAGAGAATCATTATGATAAATCCTGAGCCAGAACCACTGAGCTAAGCCACTGCCAAATTCATGACCCTGAAATTGAGATGATATAAGTTTATGGTTTTAAGCTGCTAAGGTTTTGGGACATTAGTTATGTGGTAGTAGATAATATACACTATGCATTATAAGCACTCAGTAATGTCAAGATAAATTGCTAATCACCAGGCTTGGGACTAAGGTGAGATAAGTACCTAGGGTACAAAATACAAGTAGAAATTTATATCAGGATTACTAAAATTTTGTACTATAAAGTCCCTCGCTTCCTTCACCCTGTTCTCTGCTCTGATAGTCATTATCACATAGAAAGATAACCCTCGGCAATCACTGATGGGTGCAAGATGGACAACAAATAACCCTTGCCACTGGGGAATTCACGCTACAGTCAGAGCTCATCGATAATTACAAGGTCAGATCATAGCGAGGTAATTAATTCTGACATTGTCCTGGAGACCTCACAAAGAAATTGGTTTTGAGTTGGGCTTCAAGAGTATGTAAGGTTTCAACAGTGAAGAGGAAGAAAGTGGCAGCCGAGTACCTGGATTCCAGGCTGAAGGAGGCTGGAGAGCCCAGGAATGAAACAACACAGTGTGTGGAACCTGGTCAGTAACTGCCAGTGTGACGGAAAGGTAGGCTGGTGGCGCAGATACCATCAGAGGTACTGCTGAGAAGGTAAGTTGGAGCTTGATTCTGAATGATTCCAACAGTCATCGCAAGGAGTTTGGACTTTATTCTGCAGGTAGTTAATGACATTTCTGGGAAGGACCAGATTTACTTTTCTAAAAGTTGCTTTCTTATGACAGAAATGTGAAACTTACCACTTGGACCAGTTTTGAGTGTACAGCTCAGTGGGATTAAGAACATTCACAGTGCTGTGTAACCATAACCAGAACTGTTTCATTACTCCAAGCAGAAACTCTATAATCCTTAAATAATAACTCCCTATTATTCCCTCCCCTAACCCCTGATAACCACTATTCTACTTCCTGTCCTGGTGAATCTGCCTACTCTAGGCACCACACGTAAGTGAAATCATATAGTATGTATTCTTTTGTATCTGACTTATTTACTTAGCATAACATCTCCAAGTTTCTTGCATATTGTGAAGGTCTCAGTATTTCATGTCTTTCTAAAGCTGAATAATATTTTGCACGTATATACTGCATTTTATTTATCTATTCTCAGATTTACTTTGAAAGATCCTTTTTTTCAGTGATATGGAGGACAGATAATAAAGGGGAGAGAGAAAGGCAAGGAACATGAGATGGGAGGCTCTACTAGTAGTCTGGAGGAGACGTAAGTGGTGGGGGGCCTGATATGGGGACAGGACTGATTTGAGAAATATTGGAGAGAACCCCCATTCCTTTGAGCTGACTTGGATGGACTAAGCAGCTTTGAATTTTTGCTTTTAGCTGAAATGTGCTAACAGGTCACTGTTTAGATTCCTCTTCATTCTCTTTGAAGAAAAGATGTTACAATGTTACATATTGTATATCTTATTATTCTGTTTTTTAAAAATGTGTTTTTGGAAAGGAAGCAAGTGGCTACACAAAGCAGATCCAATACCATCAATGATAGTAAAAATTTCTCAGTAACTGATGCTTACGGTTATCATTCACAGCTACATAATGAATCTGTAGTAATTGCGTAACATGGTATTATTTGGAATCATCCAAAAAATAAAAGCAGTATTCTGCACCACAATTATCCTGGTACATTGTACGAGCACTAGGAAAGAAAATGTTTTATATAAATCTCGGCAGGGAAGCATGCTTTAAAAAATATATATCATAGCTATTTCAAGCTCTAATAATTCTGTCTTTTGTAAATTTTCTTATTCTTTTGCTCGTGGAAAATGTTTTTCTGATACAATCTCCTCTCCTCTTGAGGACAAAGCACCTACCTCAGCATTACGGGCTCAACAGGCATCCAATAAATATTAATTGATGGTGATAATAACATCACCCATGAGAGAGACAGAAAGTAGTATTTATTGTCCTACTTTACAAATGAGAAAATTGACACATGGAGATGAAATGACTCACTCAAGGTCACATAGTAAGTTAGTGGCAGGGCTGGAAATAAAAATGCAAGTAATATAAAAGGGCATGCTATTATCCTCTCTGCTTGAGAAATTTCTCCTCCCTTTTTCATTGTGCCTGATCAACCTTGAAAGTTAGTGAGAGCAAGATCAGAGTTTTCAGTTTGTGATCCTACGTAGTATGGCTGGGGCTTGAAAAACAAACCCTGAGAGTTTTGTTGCTTCCTTGGTTTAAACTGGTGGGTTTAAAAAAATAATGTAAGTAATATCAATGAGGTTAAGGCCTTTTTTAAACTTTATGATCATAAGCTATGAAAAATATTTTTCTCTCTAACTTCCTACACATCCTCCTTTTTATCCTATATCGGTCCGTTACAATAAGATCTGTCAATGTTCTTTGTAAGCATTTCTCAGATGTCCTCTGTAGAAAATTCTGTACAGTAGAAATAAGACAAATACTTTGGAGTGTGGAACTATTTGAGATTGCATCTCTCTTTTCACAATACCAAGAAGGATCAGAGATCCAGAACCTTTCCGTGTCTTTCCAGTGACTAGCTAAGTGTTTAAGCCATTTCTTATTCCTGCACCTCCATTGTCTGTTCTGTGAAATGAGTCTGAATTTTTTTTTATATAAGACAGAGTTTTTACTTTGTTGCCCTTGGTAGAGTGTTGTGGCATCACAGCTCACAGTAACCTCCAGCTCTGGGGCTTAGGCGATTCTCTTGCCTCGGCCTCCTGAGTAGCTCAGACTACAGGCGCCGGCCACAACACCCAGCTATATTTTTGTGGCAGTTTGGCCAGGGCTGGGTTTGAACCCACTATCCTTGGTAAATGGGGCCAGCGCCCTACTCACTGAGCTACAGGGGCCGCCCAGTCTGAATTATATTATCACTAATGCTTCTTCTATCTGTAATATTTTGAACTGGAATGGATTCATAGAAAATAGGTCATTAATCAAAATTCCTTTCTCTGTGTTGTATTGTGTCATTGGAAGCATATAAAATATGCTAAGTGAGTGCAGTTCCCACTACCATCAAGGAACATAATGAGAAATTCAGCAGTGAGATAGAAGTAAGTGTAGGAAAGATCAAAATAGAGCTATCCAATAGTTTAAGCAAAACAAATAAAAATGTGTTCACATTGCCCGTAGCTCAGTGGGTAGGGCACTGGACACATACACCAAGGCTAATGGGTTTGAAACTGGCTAGGCCAGCTAAAACAACAATGACAACTGCAAAAACAACAACAAAAAATAGCTGGGGGTTGTGCTGGGCACTTGTAGTCCCAGCTACTTGGGAGGCTGAGGCAAGAGAATTGCTTAAGCCCAAGAGTTTGAGGTTGCTGTGAGCTGTGATGTCACAGCACTCTACCGACGGCAACGTACTAAGACTTTGTCTCAAAAAAAAGAAAGGAAAAGATACTTAGGTATGGAATACTAAAAATAAAGCACTTAGTACTTAGTATACATATTTAAAGAACACATATATTGTATGTATTATTTGCTATTTTTATTGGATGGAATGTCAGTCCCTACTTTTAAAAAATTTCTTTAGGGCAGTGCCTGTGGTTCAATGAGTAGGGCACTGGCCCCATATACCGAGGGTGGTGGGTTCAAACCCGGCCCCAGTCAAACTGCAACAAAAGAATAGCTGGGCATTGTGGCAGGCACCTGTAGTCCCAGCTAGTAAGGAGGCTGAAGCAAGAGAATCACCTAAGCCCAGGAGTTGGAGGTTGCTGTGAGCTGTGACGCCTTGGCACTCTACTGAGGGTGACAAAGTGAGACTCTGTCTCTAAATAATAATAATAATAATAATAATAATAATAATAATAATAATAATAATAATAAATTTTTTAAATGAAGTTTGTGTCCAGAAAATCATGGACACATAAATTAAGTACTGAAACAAGTATTAAATATAAGTGGTCACTAGGAATTAAGTGAAAAAGAAAAGATCAGGAGAAAAGAATATACCTTGGAAATAGGGTGAAATTTCCAAAGATCTCTGTAAGTTTCAAAATTCCTCTCTGTAGGAGGAATTTTATGATTTTGTAAGACACTAACATGCTCATATTTAGGTTCATTTTTTAATACTTGAATGTTTTCTGTGTTACGTAATTTTCTTTACACATAATAAAATAGTCCTTTTCTTCCTTCCTGTTCTTTTTGTTTGTTTGTCTGATTTTGAGACAGAGTCTACTCTGTCACCTGGGCTAGAATGTAGTGGCATCATCATAGTTCACAGCAACCTCAAATTCTGAGGCTCAAGTGATCTTCCAACCTCAGCCTCCCTAGTAGCTGGGACTACATGTGTGTACCACCATGGTGGCTCTTTTTCTTTCTTTCTTTCCCTTTTTTTTTTTTTTTTTTTGAGACAGTCTTGCTATGTTGCCCTCAACAGAGGGCTGTGGTGTCATAGCTCATAGAAACCTCAAACTCTTGGGCTCAGGAATTCTCTTGCCTCAGCCTCCCAAGTAGCTGGGACTACAGGCACCGCCCACAGCACCTGGCTATTTTTGTTGCAGTTGTCATTGTTGGTTAGCTGGTGTGGGCCGGGTTTGAACCTGCCAACTTCAGTGTATGTGGCTGGCTCTGTAACCACTGTGCTACGGACACCGAGCCTTTTTTTTTGGAAGAGACAGGTTCAAACTCTTGCTCAGGCTAGTCTCAAACTCCGGGCCTCAAGCAGTTCTTCCACCTTAGCCTCCTAAAGGCCTGAGAATACACAAAGGTGTAAGCCATTGCACCTAGCCTCTTCCCACTGTTAACTTTGGTCACTGACAGAAGGGTTATATTTAGCACAATAATAACTTCTCTCACTTTGTTTTAATTCAGAAAAAATTGGTGAAAGAGAGAGAATGGGAACTAAGGAATTTAGACTATGAGAGAGAAAATATGAGGAAGTTCTCTCTCTCTGGGCTCTGTCCAGGTGGCGTAGGAGAGCACAGGGCTTTGCCCCACGATGTACAGTCCCTTTCCACAACGTTGGAGATGAAGCTGGATGTGGAGTCTGCACCTGCACTTTCCTACAACTTCCTAAGGTCCTGTGGACAATGACTGGGGAGACAAACCATGCAGGAAAACAGCCCTTTAGAGCACCCAGACTTGATCTTAATTCATTTTTGGTTTACCTATTGATAGATTAAAATCTAGTTTTGCAGAATTTGCTAACGATTTGAGTAACTCCTGGGAATTCCCTGATCATTTCAGTAACTCCTGGAGAAAGAAGAGCTGTACAGGGTGTCCATGGAGTTCATGTGAAATTTAAAATAGTCATGACTTTAATCACTGTTGACTGTGTTGTTTGAATTAAAATCTGCTGCCATCCGAAGAAGGTTTAGAAAACATTACAAGAAAGAAGCACCACACAGGAATTCCATATCCAAGCAGATGAAAAAATTTAAAGAAACAGGTTCTGTCAGTGATAAGCCATGTTCTGGTAGGCCGTGGATAAGTGAAGAAACTGTAGCATCTGTAGAAAAAACCTTTGAGGCAAGTCCAAAAAAGTCATTAAGACAGGTATGCCTAGGGCTGAGGCTTCCAAAGTCTACTGTGCAGAAGATTCTGCAGACAAGACTTCATGTGAAAGAGGACAAAATTCAAGTGCATCAAATGTTGTTAGAAGAAAATTATCATGCACGACTTTCCGTCACCAAAAAACTTAGCAACGATGATCCATTTTTGAGTAATTGAATGTTCTCTGGTGAAGCAACCTTCCACATTAGTGGCAAGGTCCACAGGTAGAATTGTCATGTTTGGGGAACTGAAAAGCCACATGAGTATGTTGAACATGAAAGAGATTCTCCCAAAGTTAATGTGTGGCGTGCTTTGGGAAAAAATCGAGTCATAGGGCCATTCTTTTTATGAATGGGGTATTGTTAATGGTGATAACTAATTAGAATGCTTCAAAATTACTTTATTCCTCAGCTTGAACAATTAGAACTGATAGAGAATACAGTGTTTCAAAACGATGGTGTTCCTTGTCACTTTGCTTTGCATGTTAGACAGATTCTATATGAGAAATTCCCTAACAGATGGATAGGAAGAGGTGAACCATTTTCTTGGCCTCCATGTTCGCCAGATTTGACTTTATTGGGTTTCTTTTTAAGGGGACATGGAAAACTCATGTTTATTTAACCAAATCACAATATTTAGAAGACTCACAAGCTAGGATAACTGATGTGATTGCTGATATAACTGAAAATCAGCTTGAAAATGTTTTCCAAGAACTACAGAATCATATTACCCTTTCTATTGATGTTGGACACGTTGAAAATGAACAAGAACAATTAAAAAAAGTTTTTTCTTTTGGATCTTTTTTATAGATTCTACCACATATACTTACAAAGTTACTATTTTCAATTGTACAGGAACTTATGGACACCCTGTATTACACTGTGGGGCATTGACAACTAATTAATTTTGCATCCTTTGATTAGCAAAGGGTTGGTACATGTAGAGAAGAGAGAGTTTGAATCTTTGGCACATGCCTGGAAAAACGGGGTATAAACCACACCTTTTAAAAAACTGCCCTTTAAACACAAAGTCTATTAATGATGATGGATTCATATGGGAATTGGTTACATCATCACAAAAGACAGACTTAACCTTACGCCCAATTCCAGATGGGGCTGGGTGTTGGTGTGTATGATAAGAAAATATGGTCTGTGCCTGTGATATGATAACACTAAGATTGCTTAGCTTTTTTCCCCCAGTCATTAAAGAATGATGTATTGGTTTTGATTTTGTCTAGGGTATATGTATCTGTAATTTGCCTTGCAAAACCTGTAAGTTTTTGTGAATTAAAAATAAAGATTATTGTATTTATAAAAAAATACGAAGAAGAAAAAGGAAGAGGGGAAAGAAAGAAATTAAGAAAAGAAATCAAAGGAAGGAGAAAAAAAATGAAGGGAGGTTAACAACAGACAAACATTACAAAAAGATAAAAAGCTACAGGGCAGATGGGGAAGCAAAATGGCGGAGAATAAAGGAGGTGGATGGAAAGGAAGGGGAAAAACAGAGAGAGGTGCTGAACTGGCATAAGCAGCTCTCATGTTCCTGCTGTGTTCACACGCCTGCTAATAGGATACTTTTGTAACTGAACTTTTAACCCTGGAACTTCCACGGTGTTGGCATTATGATTGCTGATGTGTTGAGTACTTTATAAAGTAAACAGAAACTAGTATCACGGGAACGTAGGCACTCACAGATGCTGCCGCATAATCTCCTTGGACATGTTTTAGGGCTGGCAGATCTTTTATTATTTTTAAGCTTGTGGACAAAAAAATTCATAACTCATAGAAGGCAGCATTTTATATGCTTCAATAGTGACAACATCTTGGTCACTGCCTCTGTGTGTTGATGGGACACCCATCTCTAACGTCCTGACAAATTATGCCACATGGGTAGGAAAATAGTTTTTCTACAATGCCCAGAGTGCTTAATGAATCTAGTCATAAGCAATGACTTTTTTTTTCTAACCAAATTATTTCCCAGCTTATTCTCACTATTCACTTTCTTAAGAGTATCAGTCAAGTATAAGCCCAAGTGAATAGGTAAAATCAAGAAAAAAAAACCTTATAAAATATTTCAAATTGTATATAAAACTAGCATATTGTACCCCATGACTGCATTAATGTACATGGCTATGATTTAATAATAATAATAATAAAAACCTTATAAAATAAACCAAAACAGGGTCAGGGAACACAGACTCTTTGAGGAACTGGAGGGCAGCAGGGATGACTAACTAGGGCCAGTCCTTCCTTGGTGGAGAAGAAAGCAAAAAGAAAGGTATTGAAGGTGATTGAAGGTGCCGACAGGGGTGTGGGGAGGAAATGTGGGTTTAAAAGCTCTTGCCAAAGAAACAAAGCAAAAGTCCTTCCAGACATATTCGCATTGGTTCCTAACTGTAGAGTGAAAAAAGAGCAGGACCTATGAGAGAAACACAAACCAAAGGTGATTTGTGTTTCTCTCCATCTAAAACCAGAAGACGTACTTGCAGTTTATGGACAGATCTGATCCCGAGGTCAACGATATGAACACAGACCCCGGAATCATTTCACAGGTGGTCAACTTCAGCTATTAAATCAAATCAGGAGAGCATGACTGAATGCTGAGGGGGAATCATTTCTTTTTTTTATTTTGTCAGAATGACAATGAAAGCAATCCTTTAAAACATACACAAATTAGAAACAATTCACAATCACAAAGACGTGGAATCGACTCTGTGCCCATCAATACACGAGCAGATGAATAAAATGTGGTATATGCATACCATGTAGTACTACTCAGACATTGAAAAAACAGTAAGTGGAAGTGGAGACCATTCTTCTAAGTCAGGGGTTCTCAACCTTCCTGATGCCGCAATGTATTTTCATTGTTAAAAGGGGTCACGACCCACAGGCTGAGAACCGCTGACTAAGTGAAGTATCAGAAGAATGGAAAAACACCACATGCGCTCAATAGTAGATTGAATGAATCAATCAACATGAATCTGTGTACCTTGTGCACAGATGGTATTAAAACTCAATGGAAAGCAAGCAGGTGGGGGGAGGGGTGGATTCACCCTTAATGGTTACAATGTACATTATCCACTGATGGGCTCATTTATAACTTTGACTCAAACTGTAAAAAATCAATTCACATTACCAATATTATAACCATGCCATTCTGAAATTTAAAAAAAGAAAACCAAAACCATCAATATGATTTCTAATAATGTGCAAGAATTGGTTCACTCAGAGAAACATTTTCCGAATAGGTTTATTTTCCATAGTTCATCTGTATGTGAAAATGAAGCTGTTCGGTTTCAATAAATGCCCCACTGAGATGGAGCCGTGCTAAACTTAGGGCTACTCTTCACCATTAGTACAACCAGGAACTGTCATCAAAGGTCCTTGTTATGTCCCGGTTCTCCCCTGTTGGGTCTGGCAAGGAGCTCTCTACCTCCTGGTCTTTTCTTATGCATACAATACTGTCTCTGCTATTTTTTCAAGGGGAGAGCTCAGGATCTCACCATCTCACCCTGCAAGGTGCTCTCTATCCCATGTCTGGAACTGCGGTGCCAAAGGGGACAGTTTGTGTAGCGGAAAGAAGAGTTTTGGTCTCAGAAATTCTAGATGTGGAATCTGGATGTGAATGTGGCTTTCACAGATGAATACTATGTAGCTTGGTCACTTACCATCTCTGAGCCCTGAGTTTCCTCTTTGTATAATACTCAAGTCTCAGAGTGATCATGAGACTTGATTAAAATAATATATGTAAACGTTCTGACACATAAAAGGAACTTAAAATAGTGGAATTAATATTTGTGATTTCATTATAGGAGAAGGCCATTCTTGACCTGAATGATTTTGAGGGGGGAGGGCATTTATTTATCTATTAGCTCAAATTATGACACTTGAATTTCTACTTTTCTGACGAGGGAATCAGATTCAATGTGTGTAAGTTAGCATTCTGAAAAAAATCAGTAAGATAATTTTGGGACTCTGCTCATAAATTTGCTTACTTGAATAAGGACTTTCATCATTTTTGGCCTCAGTATCCCATCAGGAAAATGGATGAGACCTAAGAAGTGATTTGTTAAGCGACTAATCTATAATGAAGAAAACAGCTTTTTTTTTTTTGAGACAGAGGCTCAAGCTATCCCCTTGGGTAGAGTGCCATGGCATCACAGCTCATAGCAACCTCCAACTCCTGGGCTCAAGCGAGTCTCCTGCCTCTGCCTCCCGAGTAGCTGGGACCACAGGCGCCCGCCACAACGCCCGGCCATTTTTTGGTTGCAGC
>CAUYQV010116153.1:0-10319 GCA_963574575.1 Galagoides demidoff
TGTGGCAGGCGCCTGTGGTCTCAGCTACTTGGGAGGCGGAGACAGGAGACTCGCTTGAGCCTAGGAGTTGGAGGTTGCTATGAGCTGTGATGCCATGGCACTCTACCCAGGGGGATAGCTTGAGGCTCCGTCTCAAAAAAAGAAAAAAAAAGAGCAAGTATGAAACATGAAGAGGAGTGAAGAAAAGGCTGTCATTGTCTCCTGGCCTGCAGGGATGAGGAGATAACAGTGTCTCTTGGAGGTGGTTGTGATTATTGAATGTGATGTGGCCTTATCTAGTGGTCCACATGTAGTAAATGACAGCTTTGTTCCATCCTATTATGGCTGTGAGAATTTTTTTTTAGTTACCCTAAGTGATTTGTGGTGTTCTTGGAATCATAGTCACGGGTCTCAGTATCGTAACCACTGGTCTCAGGATCATAATCCTCTCCATCCCAACAACCATGGTAGCGAACGATATTCTCATGCTCGTCGAGGCCTGCCAGTGCTTTCACTTCCCGCTCCACCTTCCTAGTTAAAGGAAACAGAAGATCAGAGTGTCACTATACATCCCAAATGATGACTGCAAAACGCCGCATGTAACAGGACACCGCTATCCACACTCCCTTATGGAATGGCTGCTGCAGTTCCCACACCAACTTCAGAACGAAAGCCAAAAGGCTCAAAGGAAAAAGTGAACATGGCGGGTGGGTGATGGACAATAGCTGCTCTCACTCTCAGCATAAAAGAACTAGCAGTGACTTAAATACTTCTAAACATCAGATAATTTAAAAATCACTTGCAGTGGTCTTGGAAATGCCAGTGATGCAATTTTTACATTGTTTTCTTCTAGACCTGTGTTAAGAATCTTTGGTCTTTACGAGCAAACCCCATTTGGGCAGCAAGGGTGGGTACCAGACAGCGTGAAGAATTTAATTCAGGACTTTCAATGTGTGGCAAAAACACATAAAGAGGAAAATTTATACAGAGACTGTGGGAACTGTATAAGGATGTGTTTTCAAGAACTAAAACAATTCCAAGCTAAATGGAGTACATAAATTTGATATTTCAAAGGTGAGGAAGGATAAGTAAACATTTTACAATTTCATATTTAACTTAAAAACTGCTATAACTCTACAACATAAAATTTGTAAAAATAAAGAAATTAATACTGATACCACTAAATTCCACTGAAATCATTAGTTATTACTTTGGATTACTTCCTTTTTAAAAAATGTTTTTTGTAGAGACAGAATCTCACTATGTTCCCCAGGCTCATCTCCAACCCGTGGGTTCAAATGATCCTCCTACCAGCTCGGTACCTGTGGCTCAATCTGCTAAGGTGCCAGCCATGTACACCTAAGGTGGCGGGTTCGAATCCCCAGCCTGCCAAACAACAAAGGTGGCTGCAACCAAAAAATGGCCGGGCAATGTGGCGGGTGCCTGTGGTCCCAGCTACTTGGGAAGCAGAGGCAGGAGACTCGCTAGAGCCCAGGAGTTGGAGGTTGCTATGAGCTGTGATGCCATGACACTCTACCCAGGGGGATAGTTTGAGGCTCCGTGTCATAAAAAAAAAAAATGATCCTCCTACCTTGGCCTCCCAAAATGCTGGGATTACAAACATGAGCAACCCTGCCAGCCTGGACTATTTCTTACAGTCTTTCTGCACATACATGTCTCTGTGTTTGTAATTACATTTAATTTTTATCCTATTTTTCATATAACATGCTGTCTTTATAGTTTTCCTTGCTACAACCCAATCTGTATAAACATCATTTATAAAGTTGTTAATGTAAGGTTTAAAAACATAAAAAAAAAAACATTAAAAAAGCAGAGAACATAATATAATGAACCCCCACATAGCCATTACCAGATGAAACAGTTATTGACTCCCAGCCAATCTATACTCTTACCTACCTCTTCATTTTCCTCTTAATTATTCTGGTGCAAGTTCCAACATCAAATCATTTCATGTGTAAATATTTCAGTATATAACTTTCATTTTTTTTTAATGTAAGCCATGAAACAAAGTTTATTGAGGAAGAAAAGATAGGCTTGGAGAGCAAGAGCAAAATATAGATTTACAGAGCAAGATACATCTGCCACAGACCAAAAACAGGCCCCCTTGTCCTCTAATAATAGCCACCGAGTAGGGGAGAGAATAAGACATATTTTATCACTTCTCTATTGCTGGATATTTTGTTTGTCCTAATTTTCCACTGTGATTTATTTATTTTTTTGAGACAGGGTGTTACTCTTACCACCCCAGCTAGAGTGTCATGGTGACATGACAACTCACAGCAACCTCAAACTCCTGGGCTCATGTGATCCTCTGGCGTCAGCCTCCTGAGCAGCTGGGACTACAGGCACCTATCACCACACCTGGCTAATTTTTTTATTTTTGGTAGAGAGAAGGTCTCATTCTTGTCCAGGCTGGTCTCCACCTCCTGACCTCAAGGGATCCTCCTATCTCCGTTTCCCAGAGTGCTAGGATTACACCTTGCCTGGCCTATATCTTCTTTTATTCATATATAGCCATAATTTGGATAATATTCTTAGAACCAGTTCCCAAATATGAAATTCTTGAGTCAAAGTGTGTAAGTATATTTTTATGGCTCCAGATTCACATTTCCAAGTGTATTTTTAAACATGTTGTTCCAATTTATAGGTTACTAGAAATATCCAAGATACTTTACCTCATCAACATTATTACCATTTTAGAAAATTGCATCTAATGGAAGGAACAACAGTCCTGTGATCCTGTTAGGTAAAACAATGAAGAAGGAATAAACCTTGTCTTGATGCTGAATAGGTATGAGGGTCTTTCACATGCCACGTCCAGGGGGACAGGGCATAAGTTTGTTTGACTGGAAGGTGGAACAGGACCCTCCCTGCCCACCTGTCCTTTGCTCATATAATTTTCCTTATCCCAGATCCCTTTTTTGTCTCCTTCTCCAGTCTTTGAGGGATCTGTCTGGCCAAGTAACAACTGTCAGAGAGGAATGAGCAAGACTGGCCAACTGGTGAAGACCTTCCTACTGTGTGTTTCCCTTCCTGAAGGAGTCCCACTATCCAGTGGGAAGGAAAGAGCAGATAATACACAAAACAAATATGGGAAGCAATGGGTTAGAGTGGGGACACAGTGAACTGGGTTTCTACCTTGTTTCATAGTGTACAAAGATCGTCATCTTAAATTCCTTCCCTCCCCATACATGCATCCACTCCACAGATTAAGAAGAGGAGTCTATTTGTCTTCTCGTAAAGGTGGCTTCAGTGACTTATGTAACCAGGTGCTGGAAGCCATGTTCTGCAACTTCTAAGACTAGGTCACAAGACTTGCCAGTCCCTCCTGTTCTTTTGCTAACTTGTTCTGGGGGATGATCCTGGAAATCTAGCCGCTAAGCTGTGAGAAAGAAGCCCAGGCCACATCATGAGGCCATGTGTGTGCTCTCGCTGACAAGTCATAGCTGATCCTCCAGGTCACATCATGAGGCCATGTGTGTGCTCTCACTGACAAGTCACAGCTGATCCTCCAGGCCACATCATGAGGCCATGTGTGTGCTCTCACTGACACTGACCGCTGATCCTCCAGGCCACATCATGAGGCCACGTGTGTGCTCTCACTGACACTGACTGCTGATCCTCCGGGCCACATCATGAGGCCATGTGTGTGCTCTCGCTGACACTGACCACTGATCCTCTGGGCCACATCATGAGGCCATGTGTGTGCTCTCACTGACACTGACCACTGATCCTCCAGGCCACATCATGAGGCCATGTGTGTGCTCTCACTGACACTAACCACTGATCCTCTAGGTCATAGCCAGCATCATCTCCCAGCCAGTTTGATCATCCAGACCAGTCCAGGTTTCAGATGACTCTTTTTTTTTTTTTGAGACGGAGCCTCAAGCTATCCCCCTGGGTAGAGTGCCATGGCATCACAGCTCATAGCAACCTTCAACTCCTGGGCTCAAGCGAGTCTCCTGCCTCTGCCTCCCAAGTAGCTGGGACCACACGTGCCCGCCACAACGCCCGGCCATTTTTTGGTTGCAGCCATCATTGTTGTTTGGCAGGCCCGGGCTGGGGATTTGAACCCGCCACCTTAGGTATACGTGGCTGGCGCCTTAGCTGATTGAGCCACAGGCGCTGAGCCTCAGATGACTCTTGATTGCAAATACTTTGGAAACTTCAAGGGAGCATAGCCCAGATGAGCATAATCCACCCACAGGTCCATGAGAGACAGGTGGTAACAATAAAATTGCTGGGGGTTTTTTGAGACAGTGTCTCACTACATCGCAGTTGGTAGAGTGCTGCGGTATCACAGCTTACAACAACCTCAAACTCTTGGGAGGCTGAGGCAAGAGAATCGCTTAAGCCCAAGTAGCTGGGACTACAGGCATCTGCCACAATGCTCGGCTATTTTTTGGTTGCAGTTGTTGTTTAGCAGGCGTGGGCTGGGTTTGAACCTTCAGTGTATGTGGCCAGCATCCTACTCACTGAGCCACAGGCTCCAAGCCATAAATTGCTGTTTTTAAGACACTGCTTTTAAGATATTTGGAGCAGTTTATAATTAATAATAGACAACCAGAAAAATTACCACCTAGCCTTTACCTGACAAATCAGTTCACATCTTTGGATCCCAGTCTCTTCATCTGTAAAATAAGAGGTGAGCTAGAACAGATAAACCAAAATCACCTTAAACTAATGATTCTATAGCTTCCATTTTTCATGACATCCTCAAAAGGATGATCAAAGGTATATCTGTTTTTTTAATTGAAATAACCACAAAGTAAGATCATCTCAGAGTAAGTCAAGCTTCTCTTAGTAGAATAAAATGTTTAAGGAGACCCAGAAAGAAGTAAATGATATACCAATAAAGAAGAGAGAAGCCTAAAAAGAATAGTGCAAATTCAATATATTTTCTCATTCAAAAAACATAAAACATTTACTACTTACTCGCTATTGTATTTAACACGCTTGATAACGTAAGTCTTTTTATCAATTCTGTGTTTTGCTTTGAAAACTTGGCCATATCCACCTTTGCCAATTGGTTCTATTTCCTCATAATCCTTGGCAAACCTTAAAGATAAATACCACTGTTATCCTGAGATTCAGTGTCCACCCCTCCCCTCCTGCCATCCTCCTTTCCCTATTTGTAACCTTTCCCCACTTGTGAAACAGACTATGTAATAAACGTGACTCTCTTTCTGTGTAACAAAGGTCCACCCAGCAGAAAACTCTTGACTCACAAAGGGCAGTCCCTCCCTGTCCTCCTCTCACTGACAGTCTGACATAACAGATCATCCCTGGGAGTCACAGTCAATTCAAGAGACATGATAAAGAACCCTATCACAAGCATAAAATATTAGAAAAGATTACCATATTGTGTGCCAGAACCACCACCAAGCTCTTATGAGAGAAATGGGTATATAGTCTGAGCCTGCCTATGTTGGTAACCACTTGGCTGTCTCCTCTTCCTCACTCCCCACATTCCATCATCAAGTCCTGTCAATTCTATTTCTAAAACACCTGTCTGATATCTGCCCACTTTTCTCCACCTCCAACATCACCACCCCAGCTCAGGCTTGCATCAGGCTCCTGCAGTACCTTGTTAACTGGACCCCTGACCCCCTCTCCTGCCCTGTTCCAATCCACTGCCCACACAGCAACCAGAGAAGCTGATCATAGTTCAACGTTTGCATTCAGCAAAAACAGAGAGCCCTTAAGTGTCCTGAAAGGTGCCACATGATGTGGCCCCTGCCTCCATCTGCGCCTCATCTCATGGGGCCGTGCCCTGCTCACTGTACTCCCTCCAAGCCTCCTGTCCGCTTCTGGAACACTCACATCATCTTTTCCACTCTCTCCTTTCCACATACTCCTCCTTGCACACAGCACAGAGCCTCCTCAGTGCTCTGTACTAACTCAGCCTTCTGGGCCCCAAAAATGTGACCTCAGAGAACCTCACCTCACCTTTCACCCTAAATTCAAGGGTCCTGTTTCCATTTCTCACCATGCAATTGCTTTTCTTCAGAGGTCTGACCATAATTTGTAATGGCAGATTTTTCATATAATTACTTATTTAATGTCTGTCATCCCTACAAAATGCTACAAAAGCAGGAACCGTTTGTTTCTATTTGCTCCTACTATAAATCCAAGTCCCAGCACAGAACCAATGATGTATCACATGCTTAATAAATATTTGCTGATTCTTTACTGCTTTTTGAACTTATATTCAGTGTCCCCTTTTGCCAACAGGCCTCCTTTACTTTAGATATTTAATTTAAACCTAAATACCCTTTTGGTTACTTAGAGGAACCCTTTTTTCAAGTGAAAAATTTCTGATATGGAGCTGAAAAACAGCTCCACTATTTAGGTGGATCAATTCTGATCCCCCACAGTAGTACTTTTTTTCTTTTTTTAAATCACTAGTTTGCAAGACTTTTCGCTTTCCATATGAAAAACTTCCACAGATATCAGAGAAATCCACATAAGCATCAGAGGGATCTACATTTCCCACATTTCCTTTGGGTTTGTCTAAATCTTACTTCTCCAAGAGACAATGATCCTTTGTGGGGCTGATATTCCTACGACAATTAAACTATTCAGGTGGAAATATGGTTTAATTTTATAACGAGTCCTTAAGAATCTTCTGTTGAATGAACAAAATGTACGTTTAAACAACTCTACGTCACAGTTCCATCTCACCTGTCGTTCACCGTATACTTGCTTCCATTCATCTCAGGTGGATCAAATCTAGGTGCCAACTTTCTAAAAATTAAGAAGAGAAGGTAAAACTCAAATGAAACTGAAATCAAATTGATCTTGTTTAGAGTAGGTTTCATGCCTTAGGCTATGTTTCTTTCTCTTTGAGTCAGCTATTAGAATAACAGAGTAGCACGTGTTAACCTTTTTCTTTATAAGACTATATACTATGGTTTCTCCTCTGTCCTCTAATGCTGCATCTCTCTCCTGCTTCCCTTTCTCACTTAAAGCACTCATTGCTGATGTGCCACTAGCCTCTCCTTTTCTTCCTCTGGACTGGAGACCTCAGAAAGTACATCTCTGTGTACCCTCATTCTGGCTGTTATTCCCTACTAGAGATAAGCCACCTGCCAGTGGCAGTTCAAACACCCCCTAAAACTAAAAATATCTGAAATGCCACATTCCCTTGAAGCCTTCAGGGTTTCAACTTCCTTCACACCCTCAGTGCTGTGATTCTTGACCGTGTCCCGTTGCAAACAGTGTCATCTTCAACTCCTTTCTCCTTTTAACTTCTACTTCATGCTCTAACCCAGCTACTGGGACTATCTCCTCAAGACAGGTCTACTGTTTTTTGTTTTTACTTTTTACAGTCTTTCCCGCCAATTCTCCTCATCCCCCCTCACTGCCACGGTAACCACGGCTGAGGGCCTAATCACTTCACACGTGGAGACCTTTCTCCTCACCAGCCACACATCCACATCAGTAATCATCTCCTTCAACACTTCTATCTACCGCTCAGAATAGACTGGTGGCTCATAATGGCTCCTGCGGCCATCTGACCCTCATTTCTGTGTATATTTATAACCTTGCTTTTCTCTTCACTTAAAGAAACCAATTCACCAGAATTGACACGATATTTAATTTTTTTACTGTCACCCAAGTTATTACCCTACTTTAACCCTACTTGTCTGCAAAATAATGCACTTCTCTTGAAAACATCTCTCCAAGCCCACCTCCTTATCAACCTCTTCCAAAATAACAACCTTGCTGCGATGGAAGACTGGTTAAGGCTTAGACTCAAAATAATACCCTTAACTAATTACTTTAGCACTATTCCCATAAAGCTTTATATCTATAGTGTAGCATGCAATCAAAGATTTCCCCACACATCTAAATTATTTGTTTGTGTATTTAAGCCTTCAACTTCTTCTGAAACGCCAATCAAATAAAGGTGTACAACATTCTAAAATATTGAAGACAATGTATAGCAGATTAAGTCTAAAATAAAATTTCAGTTCAAACTATGTTCAAATGGATAATGAGACTCACCTTCTTACCTTCTTTTGATTATTTGAGAGATCATTCTATAAGAAAAGAAAACAGGAAATATTTTCAGATGATTAAAGCAATCATCTTACATTCTCTTGTTGTCCTTCCTACTGTATTTCCAGAAGGTTCTATGACTACATTTCTTAGTCCATCAATGTCTATATTCTCATCAAGCCCTGTACCAACACTTAGTACTCCGAGACTTAAATTTTGCCAATTTGATGGGTTCAAAGGGATTCTAATTGTGGTTTTGAATTATATCTTCCTGATTCACTTTACTGTGAATCACTTTTTCATGTTTGTTCCCCTCTCTCCGCTGAGTTGTCTATTCAGATATTTGGTATATTTTTCAAACAGCTGCTTGTTAGCTGGGCACAGTGGCTCACACCTATAATCCTAGTACCCTGGGAGGCCAAGGCTGATGGATTGCTTGAGCTCAGGAGTTTGAGACCAACTTGAACAAAAGCAAGACTCTTGTCTCTAAAAAACAGCTAGGTGTTGTGGCAGGCACCTGCAGTCCCATCTACTTGGGAAGCTGAGGCAAGAGGATCACTTGAACCCCAAAATTGGAGATTGCTGTGAGATATGATGCCATAGACCTCTACCCAGGGTGACTGAGTAAGACTCTGTCTCAAAAAACAAAGTTGCTTGTCTTGTTATTGCTTTGTATTTCTTTATAGACAGAATACTTTTGTGACACTAATCATCACATTAAAAATTATTTGGCTTGGTGCCTGTAACTCAGTGGACAAGGAGCCAGCCACATACACCAGAGATAGCGGTTTCAAATCCAGTCTTGTCCTGCCAAACAACCATGACAACTACAACCAAAAAATAGCCAGGCATTGTGGTGGGCGCCTGTAGTTCCAGCTACTTGGGAGGCTGAGGCAAGAGAATTGCTTAAACCCACAAGTTTGAGGTTGCTGGGAGCTGTGATACCATGGCACGCTTTTTTTTTTGAGACAGTTTTTTTTTTCTGTCTCAAAAAATTATTATTTTTTTGTTTTTGTTTTGTTTTTTCTTTCTTTCCTTCTTTTTTTTTTTTTTTTTTTTGAGATGGAGGTCTATGTTGCCCAGGTTGATCTTAAACTCCTGGGCTGAAGTGATCCTCCCACCTTGGCTTTCCAAGGAGCTGGGACTAGTCACATGCCACCATCCAGCTAAAACATTATCTGGTTTTTAAGTTTAGTTTTAATTTTAAGTTTAGTTCTGATTTTTAAAACAGAACTAAACAAAATAAACAAAACTATATTAATGAACCTTTAACTATTACGCAGCTGGTGGAAGAGAAAAGCAAGATCACAGGAACATACTGTGGAGAGTATGGAAAGATGAGAGTGAGGGATGGAAGAATTGCTCATGTGAAGAATGGGGGTTCATAAGAAAAGAGGGAGTCCAAAGATCAGTGCATGAAATAAAAACATGAACATTATGGTGGAATACTAAAGATCATTTTAAAATGAGGAAATACAGACGAAAGCAAGATTAATAAAGAAGCTTAGAGGCTAATACTATACCAGAGAACAAGAAGAATTTTTGACACTGTCATCGTTATGACTTATTGGTGCATTTGCTGAAAAGTCACTTTCAGATGATGATTCAGAAGCACTAGAAGAAAAGGGCACAAATCTTAGTTTATCAATTCTATTTTTATCACTACCTTCTCTAAATCTTCCTTAACCATTAAACGTTTTCATAAAAATTGCTCTTTCGAGGCCACAATTTGCATCATTAAATGTCATAGTTGTTTGCTGACTTACCACATGCTATTGTCAGAAGACATGCTTCCAAAGTTACTCGGAGAAGTAAAAGAATCGGATAATGCTGAGTCAAATTTCTGAAAGAAAGAACAGCCCTTCGTATGCTTAAAAGCAACTAAATTACTTTTCCCAGTCTCTGTGTACTGTCACATTTATGTCCCCACATGTGCCAAGACTACAACTATAATTCCATTTTTTATGGAGGACCAATCTGCATTTAAAAACACCCCGAGTTGCCAACAGAGCGTTTATCCCACTGGGGCCTCAGGGCTCCGGAGGAGGAGGAGGAGTCATTTTGCTACTTGAGTATCCGGCTGCCTCAGCATTATGCAAACATAGTCTCACCTCAAATCAACTTCACACGGAATTTTAAAATATAAAAATTAAGGCTCGGCGCCTGTGGCTCAGTCGGCTAAGGCGCCAGCCACATACACCTAAGGTGGTGGGTTCGAATCCCCAGCCTGGGCCCGCCAAACAACAATGATGGCTGCAACCAAAAAATGGCCAGGCGTTGTGGCGGGCGCCTGTGGTCCCAGCTACTTGGGAGGC
>CAUYQV010116158.1:0-15061 GCA_963574575.1 Galagoides demidoff
CTGTGGTCCCAGCTACTTGGGAGGCGGAGGCAGGAGACTCGCTTGAGCCCAGGAGTTGGAGGTTGCTATGAGCTGTGATGCCATGGCACTCTACCCAGGGGGATAGCTTGAGGCTCTGTCTCAAAAAAAAAAAAAAAATTAAGGTTTGAGTGATATGCTAGCCCTCAACATGTCCCCTCATAGTAAAATTAAAAGAAGGGTCCAAATTAGACAGGCACGGTGGCATGCACCTGTAGTCCCAGCTCCCCCAGAGGCTGAGGGAAGAGGATCAATCACTCGAGCCCAGGAGTTCAAGACCAGCCTGGACAACACAACAAGAACCCATCTCTAAAAAAACAACAAAAGTATATAACTTTGTTATACAAAAGTGGGTAACCTTGGCGTCATTGTCAGTTAACCTCGTATCTGAAAGCATCTAGTGTAAGAATTCTCGTTCACCCTGGGAAATACCTCCATAGAGCAGAGAGATCAGGATTCAGAGACTCCGGTATACCAGCTGTGTGACATGGGGGAAGCCAAACAACCTCTCTGAGCAAAGCATCCTTGTTTCTTCAAGGAAATGGAGAGTATGGGCAGCCACCAGAGACCAAAGCCATTAGCAAAACACTCTGCAAACATCACTGATTCTCCCTACGATGATGAGAGAACAGACTGTCGATGTGGCCAAAAAAAATGCCTGAGGCTTCTAAGAGGTGGAAAGATAAAAATTGGCCCAGGAGGACAAGCAGGAGTTATGTGACAGAAATGACCCCTGACACATCTGAAGGTGGAAGGAGACGGGAGGAGAGTGACAAGGTGTCTGGAAGCAGGAGGGGGAGGCGGGACCCTCCTCAGACCACAGAGGGAGAGGTGACAGAGGAGACGAAGGCAGGGTGACAACCCACAGGTATTTTATTTTTTTATTTATTTTTGAGACAGTCTCACTATGTCACCCTCGGTAGAGTGCTATGGCATCACAGCTCACAGCAACCTCAAACTCTTGGGCTTAAGTGATTCTCTTGCCTCAGCCTCCCAAGTAGGTGGAACTATAAGTGCCCGCCATAATGCCCGGCTATTTTTTTTGTTGTAGTTGCCCTTGTTTAGCTGGCCTGGGTTGGATTCGAACCCACCAGCCTGGGTGCATGTGCTGTGCTACAGGCACCGAGCCCCCACAGATATTTTTACACAGGACAAAAGGAGAGGAGGGAAAAGGCAGGGTGGGCTGGTGGCCATGTCAGCAGGCCCAGAAGTCGGCCCCCAGGCCTTGCCTGTGTCCTTACCCTCCCCACAGGCCACCCTCTCCTTGGTGCTCCAACTGCTGGAATAGCCTCCACCCTGTTCTCCCAGCTACCAGCCCCTGGATTCACCTTGACTTCTTCTTGGGGTCTGCTGGTCACATACACCCCTGCTCAAAACCACCACCCCCTGCTGCCTGCAGTCAAGAGGGCAAAGTGCACCCTCTGAATGAAATGACCCAGTTTAATGCCATTCGGATCCTGAGCCCCAAACTTAGACTTCAGAGCGAAACAGACGGGTAGAGGTGTGAACTCTGAGTTCCCACCCAATGTACTTTGACAGACAAGAAAAAACCACACTCTTCACAGAAATACATGGGGGGGAGGTGTCTCCAAACAAATGCGTCTCTTTTCACAGCTAGGCCAATACGCCTTTGATAAAATAAACACAGCAGGACGCTCTGTTTTGTATTCTTGGAGAGAGTGTTTACATTTCAAAATAAATACATCTCCCTCCCTCAGGTCTTCTGGTCCAAAGGACCGGGTATCCAGCTCAGCACTTAGCGCCACATGCGTCCCACCAAAGGGCAGAAGGAACCCCACATTCCAGCCCATATTCTGCCCAAACAGGGGAAGCTCCCGGAAGGGAGGGTCTGGATCCAAGCCCAGGGAGTGAGGGGCTGAGGGAGGGTGTGGGCATTTCTGCAGTGCAGGGTAGCAGCAAACAGTGGGAGATGTCAGCACCCCGAACCACCAGGGGAACCCCTGGAGGCAGCAGCCAGTGCCTCCCAGCCCCAGACAGGCCCACGGAGCTCTGTCTGAGCCACCTCCTTCCCACCCTTGACCTGGTCACTGCAGGACGCAGCTCAGTTCCACTCACTCACTCTTGTGAAGCCTGCCTCCCCCACCCAAGATCAGCACCTACCTGGCAGGCAGGGACCCTGGCCTGTGCTGCCCACGACTGTAGGCCCTCATCCTGTCTCAGGACTTGCTATGTGACTCTGAGGGCCCAGGGGTGACAGTGGAGGCTGTGTGGAGGGAAGGGCGGCTGAGGGACAGCCGAGGGACGGGCTTTCACTTTTCCTCCCACTTGTCACCTGCACAGAGCCCCTTCCATAGCCTGGAGAATGGGGACCCTGAGGGCCACCCCTGCTGACCTGGCTGCCCCCCTCATTGTAAGAGGGTTCCCCCATGGAAGAAGTAAGAATTGTTGCCTCCTCGGAGAAAACCATTTAGTTTGTCACTGCATAGAGCAACCGCCCTGCATGCCTGCACGTAGCCAAGGAGAGGCGAAAACACACTTTATAACCACCGCACAGAGTTCTGCTCCTACAGGACCACGGCGCAACTGGGCAGCAAGGTCAGCCCTGGGCTGGGCTGGGCCAGTTCCAACCCACCCACCCTGGGCCTAGGATGCTCGAGGGTGGGAACTGCCACCCCAAGACCCTTAGAATTCACAAGGAGACAGAGGCAGGTAGGTTAAGGCATTTGCTCCAAGGTGACGCCAGGTGGGGACACCAGGACCAGGGCCTGATCCTGGGGAGGGACCTGCCAAATGACCAGCACCAGAGGCATGTGCTTCTGCCCTGCAGAGAGGCCTGTGCTGCTGTGACCACTGGAGGCTGCGGAAACGCAGTCCCGGTCACCCACCTTCCAGAGCTGCAGTCTGATGAGCTGACCGACTGTAGTTTCAGGCTTTGGCTAAGGTAAGGGCCAGGAGTTTAAGGGCAGAAGGGTGATGAAGACCATCATCCCCAAATGGATGGAGGAGGCTTACAGGGCTCCCACATCCCCCTCCGAGGTATGGACCCTTGCACGGCTCTCCTGCCACCATCCCACAATCACCTGCCTGGCCTGCTCTGAGTGCTCAGAAAATGGTCACTCAATGAAGGAATCACGTCCAGCACCTCCTCGGATCCCGTAGGAAACACACAGACTGGGAGGCTGGCCTCAGGTCATCCAATGGGCAGTGGGTCCCACACAGGGGTCTCTAGATCCCTGCCCAGTGCCAGCCCCCAACACAGCACGGCTTTTCCAAACACTGGTATAAATGATGCTCACTTGGGAAAAAGCCCAGGACAGGGTCACCTTCAAATTCAGTTAAAAATGGATCTTACTGATCTTAATAAAAGATCCATTTAGCTTGTGAATGAGGGAAGGCAAGTCCCAGCAGGCCCCACCCCATCTAAACACTCAGTCTAAACACAGGGGCCCCCTGAGCACTAGCGCAGCAGGGTGACAAGCCTGGCTGGGTTAACTGACGGAGCCGCAGGAGGGCCGAGCAGGCCTGGACGCCTGCACCCGGGGGCCCAGCCCATCTGTGCTCTGCATCAGGGGAACAGCTTAGGGACGCCCAGATGGAATCCTGTGAAACCTCCAAAATCCCCCGAGCAGGAGGGAGCAGGGACCAGCCACACCAAGGAACCGTTTATGAGCCTTTTCTCCCTTAACTTAAGAAAAGTAACACACACCAGTCCTAACAAGCCAAACAAGCCCGAAGTATGTGACCGAAAGGTCCCTTTTCCTCCCTCCCTGCCAGCTCAGCCCTGGCAGGAGCCAATGTTTACAATGCAGGTCGCCCTTCAAGCTCTGTGGGAACCTTGTGAACAATTTTTACAAACACACACAAAAATCCAGAGGGTAGAGGCTTCCAGCACAGGTCACCTAACCTGAACTGTCCCATCCTCATTACTCCCTATTTCATGGGTTTCCTACAGATTTCAACCAGCCCTAACCCTGTGCCCACAGCCCCCGAGCCCAAATGTTCTATTGGCCAGAAGTTCTGCTCAACTCAAGGGACAGCAAAACCTGTCCTTCCCTGAGGCTGTTTAGAGTCCTGGTTTTCTTCCCCAGTGGATGTGAATATTCACATTTCTGGCTATGGTTACGCTTGGAGTAGGGGGGGGGGTCCCATAAAATACCATACTGGCACTGAAGAATCCGTCTAAGGGCCGGAACACTTCCCAAGGCTGAAATGCATCTGGCCCAGAGGTATCAAGTACTGCAGACTAGAAGTGTCAGGACAGCAACTGCTCACTCTCAAGATGTGGAGCTCTCTCTCTCTTTCTTTTCTTTGCAATTTTCGGAGACAAGGTCTCACTCTGCTACCCAGTCTGGAGTCGCCTGATTCAGTGCTCAATGCAGCCTTGAACTCTGGGCTCAGAAGATCCTCCCGCTTTGGGCACCTGAGTTTAGACCTACAGGTGCATGCCACCACACCCAGCTAATTGTTTCTTTTTTCTTTTGTAGAGTTGTGACCTCACTACTGGCCTGGGCTGGTCCCAAACTCTTCAACAGATCCTTCCACCATGGCCTCCCACAGTGCTGGGACTACAGACGGGAGTCGCCATGCCCAGCCTCTTATTCAAAACTTTCTATGACGCTGAATCTTCCCCTTCATGGAGAGGCAGTTCATGGGGTTGCCTTTTGCTCCCACAGTTGACACTGCAGGGTAGATTAGCAGGGAGTACCCCAACTGGGGTCAAAAATATAAGAAGATGGATTTGACAAATGTGGCATGGAGCAGTACTCCAGGACCCTGAAATCCAGATAGCCGCATTCCCCCCATTGGCTGTGTGACTTGGGACAAGTGACTTAACCTCTCTGGGCCTCAAGAAAACAGGAAGCTATAAGGTTTCCAGAAGTGCTTCTACCACTGACCAGGGTGACAGCACCCACCTACGAGTGATCTCTGCCTGTTTCCTTCTCTCCTTGTCTACCCAGTGCCACCCAGAAAATCCTCCCCTTAAGACTACTTTTAAGTTAAGTATGGTTAATTTGCTGCTACCCCTGCTCCAGACATGAAGGCATCTACTGCCTCATGAATGGAGCTCAAACTTGTCTGTTTGGTTTTTTTTTTTTTTATCTTACATTAAAAATATTAAAGCACCTGAAATCCCACAAATCAGAGATAGCTGAGCCCTTCTCACCGCGAAGAGATACACAGCCACATTTGGGTGCAGGGAGGGCAGGGGGGCACGAGGCCTGCTTCTTACTTTCCCCCAGTGACAAGATCTCCTACATGAGCCCTGTGCTAGGAATGAGCTGCTGGCCCGAGGCAGGCTCCGCCCAAGCAACTACCAGCTCTCAAAAACATGTAATACACCTAAGTGCCTCAGGTCTGCTCTCAGGCGCTTCTGTCCAGCCCAGCCTTGGCAACAGAATTTCAGCTTCTCACACTCGAGAGAACATCTTGTCAAGCATTTCCTGACATGTGTTCTGCAGAACAGAAGACTGTCCCCTAATGAGAGGGTCACAGTGCACGCGAGTACATTAAAGGCACTGATAAGTCCTGCTGCAGAAACCCCTGTTAAGTTTTTCCTTTTGGTTTTCCAAATGCATTTGATCAAGAGGAAAAAAACCGTCCCAACACCTGAGTCATTTGTGTTCCTTGGCACACACTTGGAAGCCTGCTAAGTGTCCAAGGTCACCTCCCACACTTCCGGAGTCATCTCCTACTCAAAAACCTACCCCATTGTCTCCCTGGTAACTGAGTTGAACCCTGAGCAATCAACAATGTCCTCTGTCCTCTTACCTCTTAGAAAAAGAAGCTAATTGTGGTTAGTGCCATACACAGACCTAGAAGCAAAAGTCACAGGCCAGCCTCTGATCAACGGGGTCACATCAGGCAAACCCATTAACTTCCCTGAGCCTCAGTTCTCTCATCCATGAAATGCAGAAGCCAGCATCTCGGGGCTAGCATTTCAGTGTTGTAGGCTACCTAGGGGTCTTAGCTCACAGCCGCAGCACACTGGAGGGGCATATGGGCACAGGGTCCAAGAATGGCTGTCATTCCTTTCCCAGAGTGACTTGGGGACGTGAGTCTGGTTCTGCTGTGTGCTGGCTACGCGGTCTTGGGTAACCCCTTGGCCTCCCCAAGTTTCGTTTTCTCCCTATACAATGAAACAGGCTACACACGAACAAACACAAACAGGTGCACACACGCACATGTGGATGTAAAACTAGGGAAATCTGAACCAGACCCGGGACGTGTCCACCTCTATGCCCACGTTGTATCATCGTGAAAGGGAGCTTCCTGTGCTATTTCTCACAGTGGTACGTGAATCAATGATTGTTTTAAACATTTCTGTGTTTTTGAAGTGAGGCAGGATATGTGTGTGGATATGGCCAACATTCCGCAAGGTGGCGTGTTCACCCTCCCCTCCCAGTTCCTGTGCTGGGGGTGCCACCAGCAGACATGAAGGGACTGAATGAAGGAGGGAACTCAGAGAAACCTGCTAGGTGTTAAACATTTTTTCTTATGCTGTGAATGAGGTCTTAGCAGCCCAGAAGAGTGAACCCACCTGAAGCCTGGTGGCTGGTTACTCTGTGGTCTCCCAAGGGTCAGGAGCTCGAAGATATACCAGGTGGCAGCAGCGCCCCCGTCCCACCCCCAGGAGCAGGAGGCTTTCTGTCCCACACTGCTGGCAGAACCTGGAAATGGGCTCACCTGGGCATTTATTCAAATCCTGCCTCCTTCACAGAAGGGCTGAGGCAGCTTCCAGCAGAGGCCCAGATGCCAGAGACAGACCAGCCCATTCCCACACCTGCTCCCCTGACGCCAGAGTCCCGTCCTATAGCAAGCCCAGGAGAGCAACCCAAAGGTTGCCAAGGAAGATGCTCCCCTCCTGGGCCCACACACCCCCTGACCACTTGCTTAGGAGGCCAGGAGGCCCCCAGGCTCCCACCACCTGGTGAGCTGAGGCCAGACAGCTGACAAGGTCATCTGACAGGAAGCAAAGGGTGGCAAATATGGTCCAAGAGACTGCTGCAGAGCCGTTCACACCTGTGAAACCAGAAGCAACCTGGGTGCCCAACACCAGGGGACTGGGGCCACTATGTAGCCAGTGAATTTCCTATTCTAGAAGAAGGCTGAGCTGCAAAACACAACAGCTGGCACGTGGCTCTACCACATCCTAATTGTCTAACCTTCGAATAAACCTATGATACAGGTATTGCTATTACCCCTACTTTATAGGTGGGGAAATTATAGCACAGAGAGGTTGAGTAACTGCCTGCAAAACACACAGCTAACACCAACGGGGTGGAGCCCCAGATTTCAACCCCTGCACCTTACTCCACAGTATAGTCTTAGCCCCCCTAAAAGACATGCACGATGTTCTTGGTGAAAAAGACTAGCACACCTGATATAGAGCGTGATCCTACCCACAGTGCTGTGTGTGCACTCACACGCATGTGTCTGAGTGTGCATGAATGTGCACAAGCCAAAGAAGAGGGCTGGAAGCTCTGGGTTGTGGAATTACGGGCAATTTTTATTTTCTTTGTATCCCTATTGTCAAATTTTCAACATGAACATGCTAGACTCCACAAAATGATTCAAAAATCCTACCTCCTCACCCCCCCACACACTTCCTAGACCCAGAAGGAAGCTTTGCCTGGGGCCCAAGTCCTTCCCTGTACTGTCCCCGCTGTCCAGGAGTCCGTCTGTCATGTCAGGGAAATCTCCTCAAGCTGAAAGACTTAAGAGTATTGCCTTAGATGCAATTTACATTGGCCCAAATGGCTCTACTCTCCCTAAATGTTTACCCTGGAGGGTGAGGGGATGGTAAGTTACGGCCCCTCTACTCACCAGCCTATCACGCAGACGCTAAAATGATGTTTACAACAACACAGGGTAATGTTTCTGTTGGGGCACTAAGTAAATAACAATTGTGCACAGGATTTCATCTTGGTGAGAAGAATACACGGAAAATGCCGAGGAGGGAGCTCACGTTAATGCGAACAGTGGCTGCCTCTGGGCCGTGAGGCCGGACTAGGGTAGTATTTCTCCTTTATTCCCTCCTGTACTTTCCAAAATGTCTACCTTACCGTCCTCCAGGTAAAAGGTCAAGTGCTTAACATGCATTCAATACCTTAACTCCCTCTTTGAGCTGGATACAAATTTTTTGCAGACAGAGAAACTGAGGCACAAAGAAATTAAGTTGCATGCTCATGAATACCCAGGTAATGTTGGAGCTTGCATTTGTCACCTTTAAAATGGAAAAAAACAGGATGTGGTGGCTCACACCTGTAATCCCAGCACTCTGGCAGGCCACGCAGGTGAATCCCTTGAGCTCAGGAGTTCAAGGCCAGGCTGAGCAAGAGTGAGACCCCCATCACCACTAAAAATAGAAAATTTAGCTGGGCATTGTGGTGGGCACCTGTAGTGCCAGCTATTTAGGAGGCTGAGGCAAGAGGATCACATGAGCCCAAGAGTTTTTGAGGTTGCTGTGAACTATGACACCACTGTACTCTACCCAGGGCAGCAACAAAAAAAAAATCCCCTCAAGCAGAAGGACACACCATCTTGACATCACAACAGAAGGTTGATAGAAAGACAATCACTGCAACCTCCACTGGCTCAACACACAGATCAGGCTTGAAAATTGTGCCCTTAAAGACATACAGCAAAAGGCCTGGTGTTTTTCCAAACATTTCTTTTAGATTTGCAGAAATAGAACAAGATAGTCTACAAGAACGTTTCAAGCACAAAAGGACTGGTTCAAAAACTTTAAAGAAGTACCATCTCTAAAACATAGATCTTTTGGAAGATCAATAAAACTGATAAAACTCGGCTCGGCGCCTGTGGCTCAATCAGCTAAGGAGCCAGCCACGTACACCTAAGGTGGCGGGTTCAAATCCCCAGCCCGGGCCCGCCAAACAACAATGATGACTGCAACCAAAAAATGGCCGGGCCTTGTGGCGGGCGCCTGTGGTCCCAGCTACTTGGGAGGCGGAGGCAGGAGACTCGCTTGAGCCCAGGAGTTGGAGGTTGCTGTGAGCTGTGATGCCATAGCACTCTACCCAGGGGGATAGCTTGAGGCTCCGTCTCAAAAAAAATAAAATAAAATAAAATAAAAGCAACAACAATAACAACATGAGCACTGTGGTTGTGACTTTACATGACTTTATATGGATTGTCTCACTTCATCCTCACAACAGCCCCAGAAGGCCAGGGGACAGTTTCTCACCTATTTTATAGATCAATAAAATGAGACCTGAGAAGATGAATTTGTTGCCCACACAGAGTCAGATGATGGAGCCCAGGTCCGATGGTTTACACCAGTCTGACTCCAGCTCCCATACACTGAACACATTTCGGATGGAGAACCCCAAGGAAAGGGGGAGGGAGGGGGAGAAGGCCAGTGGCAAAAGTCCCTAAAACGTTTCCCTGGAAAGGTGTCATTGTGCTCTGCCTCCAGCACCTACAGGTCCCGGCAATATACGTGTGCCACCCTGACCTCTTGGGCCTTTGCAGTGACTCAGTTGGGATACGTCTAAATCCAGCAAGTGAGGTTTAGGAGTGCTCTTGTGGTTGCTGGTGACACTGGCAAGAGAGTGAAGGGCAGCTGAGACCCAAGAAGTTTCCTTAGATGACAGATGTGTTCTGCCAGTTGACATTCCCTCTGCCTCAAACGCCCTTCCTCCTGCTCTGAACTTGGCCAACCACGGCCCAACTTAACAGCTTTTTCCTCAGAGAAGCCCAGCCTGGCCAGCCTCACCGCGCCACACCCTTCCTTTCATTCTATGGGCTTTAGCACAGTTGTTATGGAAATAAGTGTGAGAATCCTTCTGTGGTAGTTATCTGTCTCTCGGACAGGAATGTAAGCAGGAAGTGTGTGCATCTTGCACCAAGGTATTCCTGCAATTTAGCCCAGGGCTCTGCAGATAGTACTCCGTACTTTCAAAGGAAGGAAGGAACAAATGAATGCTGACTGAATGATTCAACCAGAGATTTGCAAGTGATTCTGGCTGATGGGAAGTGGCAGCCAGGGCACAGGGAGGGATAGAGGGCTGTGGGAAGAGGTTGTAGGGAGAGACAGCGCCTCATGGGGGGTGGTGGCCAAGGGACAGGAAAGAACTGGGTGACCTGTCATGCGCTGGATCACCCTAAGACTCCGTCAGACCTTACAACTCTGTGACTGGTATGAAGACTGACTTCCATCCCGATGGCAACACTCTAAGGTCATTCTCCCTAGGAACCTCCCACAGTATGGGTTCTACACCTCATGAGGTACCAGATGGTCCTGGTGGAAGCTTCTCCAGCGTGGCTAATTCTGGAGGGTGGGATTCCAGAGGGCATTTGCTTTCTATGTCACATACTGTCGTAATGATTTTTCTTTCCTTTCTTCTCAACAAAAATAAATTACCTTTATATCGAGAGCAACAAAGCTAAGTTAGAAAGAATGTCTTCAAATGTTTAGGGGGTGAGAGTAAGTCCTCTTTAAGGAGCATCTGGTTGCAGAAAATGAGAAAAGAAGAGGAAGGAGAGGCTGAGAGCGAGTGTGGAGACGGAAGGACATCGCTGACCAGTTTTAGGTTTCTGATTTTCAAAATTAACATGCGATAAAACTATTTTGTGAGTGCAGTTCTAGGAATTTTAAATTCTGAATGTGTGGAGATTTGTGCAGCCACCACCACAGTCAGAATATAGATCAGATCAGTTCCATCAGCCCCCAAAGTTACAGGTACCCATTTGCAGTAATGTGTTCCCCCAACTCTGGCAACACTGCTCTGATTTCCATCACTCCAGCTTTGTCTTTCAAGAATGTCATGGGTGGGCGGCGCCTGTGGCTCAAAGGAGTAGGGTGCCAGCCCCATATGCTGGAGGTGGCAGGTTCAAATCCAGCCTCGGCCAAAAACTGCAAAAAAAAAAAAAAAAAAAAAAGAATGGCATGGGTCCCCGTGGCTCCGGCCTATAATCCTAGTACTCTGGGAGGCCAAGCCGTTGAATTGCCTGAGCTCAGGAGTTCAAAACCAGCCTGAGGAAGGCCAAGTCTATACTAAAAACGCAAAAACTAGCCAGGTGTTGTGGCAGGTACCTGAAGTCCCAGCTACTTGGGAGGCTGAGGCAAGAGGATTGCTCAGACCCAGGAGTTTTAGGTTGCTGTGAGCTATGATGATGCCATGGCACTCTACCGAGTAAGACTCTCAAAAAAAAAAAAAAAAAGTAAAGAATGTCATGTACATTACACAACCTCCAAGCTTTTGGGACTGGCTTCTTTCTAATTTTCTTTTTTTTCCTTGAGCGATTCTCTTACCCTCAGCCTCTCAAGTAGCTGGGACTACAGGTGCTTGCCACAACGCCCAGCTATTTTTTTTTTTTTGTTTGTTTGTTTTGTTTTGTTTTTGGTAGAGACGGGGTCTCACTCTGGCTCACTCCAGCTCAGGATGGTCTCCAACCTCTGAGCTCAGGCAATCCACCCACCTCAGCCTCCCAGAGCACTAAGATTACAGGCGTGAGCCACCATGCCTGGCTGGGACTGGCTTCTTTCATTCCTCCACTTGTTGCATGACTCAGGATTGTGCACTGTTTCATTGCTGAGCAGCTTTGTAGTAGTTGTCCAGTAGATATGCCGCAGGTTATCTAATCGCCCAGTGGAGGACCTTGGAGCTACTTCTAGTTTTTGGTGACTGTGAGCAGAGCTGCTATAAACATTTGTGTACAGATTTTTGTGTGAAAGTAAGTTTTCGTTTCTCTAGGGAAATTACCTAGGAATGGGATTGCTCAGTCATATGCTAAATGAAGATTTAATTTTGTAAGAAACTGCTGAACTGTTTCCCAGGGAGGTTGCAGCACACTGCCTTAGCACTGGCAGGGTGTGAAGGGTGTGGTCAGTCTGCATTTGCTGTCAGAGTTTGGGGGGTTTTTCCTTTTTTGAATTTTTGGATTTTTTTAAGGTGCTCAGATCGGTGTGTAGAGGTTTTATTTTACACTTCCCTAATGGCTCATGCTGTGGAATGTCTTTTCATGGGCTTATTTGCCACTGGCCCAACCTCTTCGGTGAACTCTCTGATCAAGTTTTTGGGCTGTTTCTCAGTTGGGTTATTTTCTTACTGTTGAGTTCTTTTTATACTCTGGATACAATTATTTCATGAGATATTTAGTTCGCAATTATTCTCCCTCAAATCAACGCCTGCCTGTTTATACTCTTAAAGGGATGTCACAGAGCCAACATTTCTAATTCTGACAAAGAAAATGTTAACAGTTGTTCCTTTATAGATCATACATTAGGTGTCATGTCTAAGAACGCTTTGCCAATATTACATTTTAAAATCACTCACTTTGTGCCAGTCCACATTGCATAACCATTTAATCCTCACGCTAATCCTGTGCGGTTGGTACCATCCTTAGATAACCTCATATTACAGACAAGACAACTGAGGCACAGAAAGCTTCATGCACTTGCCCAGGACTCATTCAGCATCCAGTGACAGAGCTCCAGGGCTTCAGGGCCCACCTTCTTCATTGCTAGGATCAGGTTGAGACACTGCCTCTGGCATCAGAAAGGCCTCAGGGCAAGAAATCCAGTAACATGTGCCACTTCTTGTCATTCAGTTCTTAGCTTAAATGTCACCTCCTCAGGGAGATTGTCCCTGGCCACCCCATCTAAAATAGGCCCTCTCTCCCCACCCCCTTTCTCTTGCCTCCTCCCTCTCCCCTCTGAACTGAAAATGAGTCTCTGTAGGGCCCGTTCCATTAGCTGAAATGTGTTAGTTTTCTTCCATTATATGCCTCGTACTACATAATTTCTTCTTTCTCCAACTAAAAGTTCAGCTGGTTGAGAGCAAGGACTTTGTCTTTCACCTCTTTATCTCCAGCTTCTAGTCTAGTACCTGGCACGGAGTGGGCGCTCCACAAATATTTGCTAGTGATGATAGAGGATAGATAAACGGATAGATTAATGGATGGAAAAGTTGCCTCAGTTGGGGAAATCTGGGTTCTTGAGCTAAAAAGAGCTGCAACCTTGGAACTAATTAGATCCTGCCTGGAAAAAGTGGAAAGGCATCTTCCATCTGAACATATTTGTGTGTATGGACATTATGTACAACACTTATGTTTTAAAAATAAAATACTGCGTGTATCTGTATATATATATATGCACTTATATATGCATAGAATATCTTGGGAAGAATACACAAGAAGCTGGTATACTGACCACTTTCTAGGGTAGAGCTGGGCTAGGATATTACAGACAGGATGAGATTCACTTTTCACTGTGCAGACAGTCCCTGGGTTACAAATAAGATGGATTCTGTAGGTTTGAATTTATACGTAAGCTGGAACAGATACATTTACGCACTACCTGTAGTAGCCTCCATTTGTAAGTGCAAGTCATACATTAGTGGGATGTTTGTAACTTGGAGACTGTCTGTATACTCTTCTGTTTATCTTGAATGTTCCACCATGTGTATGTATTGCATATTCAGAACATCTATCTCTTTTTAAAATAATAATGATGTACGATTTCTTTCCTCAGGAGGCTGGGCAGGAGAGCAAGGCAAGAGGTTAAGCAGAGGAAGCTGTGTAGAAGACAATTAGCGCCTTCTCTCCAACCAACAGCTTTTTTAGGAACTGAAGCAAGGTTAAGTGTTAATGCAGACAACGTTTTGTAAGACTAGATGGGCAGGCAACATTTATCAAGTCATTACTAATGAGCACTGCTTATTAATTACTATTTGTAACATAAAACATGCTCATGCCAACAATTCAAAATTAAAGATGTATTCAAGGCAAAACGGACACCCTCCAATTCAATTTCTTTGACTCACTGTAATGAAGAATTTGATTCCCTTCTTTTTAAGTATTCAGGGTCATTTTGGTATGGTTGTTTTATTTGGTTGATTTCTGTAAAAATGGTTATCAAACCATAGACATTATACTTTGCCATCTTTTCCAAACATCATATGTTTTATAGATAGTCTTAAGTTGACACTAAGTCTCCGCTGTCTTGGAGAAAGCAGGGTATTTCTAGGATCTTGCTGTTACAAAGAGGTTTCAATGAATATTCTTGTATCTAGCTAGTTTATGTATTATGACTTTCGTGTCTGAAGGCTATCACAGATTTTTGCCATTGTATTTTACAAAAGGTTTCCTAAAAGTCGGTAATTTTTTGCACCAATGATGGATAAGGTAGAGTTGGTTTTCTTATGCCACAATCAGCCGTAAATGTTTACCAATATGTTTTTGGTTTTGCTAATATTAGGGGACATATGGGAGCTCATTATTTAATTTTTGTTTTCTTACTTATGCATATGTTTGTTGCCCATTTTCATTTTCTCTTCTATAAACTGTTCACACGCTTGCCCATGTTTCCAATGGGTCATTATCCGCCCCCCCCACTTAAATTGCAGGAGCATGTTCACACCAAGGGTAGTAAGACTTTGTCATGTGAAGTGTTTCCTTTCATGCTCTCATTTCTCTTTTGCCCTTGTTGGTGGTGTCTTTTGTTATACAGAAGTTTAAAATTTTTATGCAATCAAATCTTTTAATTTTTTTCCTTTATAGCTATTTATTACCATGGAAGTTTGCATACCCCCGTAGTTTTCATACTGTGTTCCTAGTTCCATGAAACCAGGGTTTCATGGGGTTGAATGGACATCAAAGTTATGAGAGTAAGTGAAGCTGTTGCCTGTCAGGAACTCACTCCTGCCCCTTCCTCTGCTTTTTTCTTTTTCTTTTTTTTTTTTGAGACGGAGCCTCAAGCTATTCCCCTGGGTAGAGTGCCATGGCATCACAGCTCACAGCATCCTCCAACTCCTGGGCTCAAGTGAGTCTCCTGCCTCCTCCTCCCAAGTAGCTGGGACCACAGGCGCCCGCCACAACGCCCAGCCATTTTTTGGTTGCAGCCATCATTGTTGTTTGGTGGGACCGGGCTGGGGATTTGAACCCACCACCTTAGGTGTATGTGGCTAGCGCCTTAGCTGCTTGAGCCACAGGCACCGAGCCTTCCTCTGCTTTTTTCAATGATCTTTTATATGCTTACTATTAACACCACAGTGGAGGAGAGCTAGAATTATTGGGTGAGGTACTTAACCTCTCTGGGCCTTGTTTCTTCGTTTTTTAA